>SRQA01000313.1:0-26125 GCA_018360365.1 Claviceps citrina | reverse complement strand
GACGATGGCGGCCGCGCCGCCGCAGGGCATGGCGCCTCATGCTCCTGCTGCGGGGGCTGCTGCGCCGGCTGCGGCACAGGGTCCGGGCCTGTTTGGCCAGATGGCCAGCACTGCTGCGTGAGTTTTGGAAAAGATGTGTTTTCTTTTTCTTTTTCTTTTTTTTTTTTCAGAAAGACAAAGCTAACTCGCTTTCACCCACAGCGGCGTCGCCATCGGATCCTCCATCGGCCACGCCATCGGCGGCCTCTTCGGCGGCGGCTCCTCCCCCGAGCCGGTCCAACAGCAGCCCGTGCAGGCGACCCAGCAGCAGCAGCAGCCGTATCAGCAGCAGGGCAACAACTGCCAGGGCATCACGCAGCAGTTCACAAAGTGCCTGGACGACAATGGCGGCAACATGCAGATCTGCAACTGGTACCTGGAGCAGCTGAAGGCCTGTCAGGCTGCTGCTAGTCAGTGAGGGTGTGTGTATTCGCTTTGATGATGGAGGACTTTTTGTATTTATAGATGGCTCTTTTCCCGCTCGGCATTGGGGGGACAATCAACACCTTTTTTTCTTCATATCACCACCATGTCATCCATACCATGTATGTAGAAACTGCGATGTGTGGGGGGAGGGCAGGTTCCAGCCTCGTTCTCGAAGAAAAGCCAACTCATTCATCGTGTGGGAGTTTATTGCAAGACATGATTGTAACGATACTCGTCGAGACGCACCTTATTGGTGCAAACATGTCCGCAACGCCGACATGTTCTTCCCCTACAGCAGTCTAGATTGAATTCTCCACGGCCCGACCACCCACTCACTCACCCATTACATGGCCAGACAAAACAAACGTTTCCCTCCCCAAGAAGCCTTCCCTTCTACCTCTTCCCGTCCTCGTCGTCAGGTCTCGGTTCAAAATTCAACTTTGAGGACACTATTAGTTTCTCCCGCGTGCGTGCTCGGCATCCATTTGAAGAATGGAAGGGTAAAGAAGAAAAAAGAAGAAGAACAAAGAGGAAGAAAAAGGGAAGAGTTGTTCTTTTGCTCGGGAGCTTACCGAATTGCCATTGTACAGCTGATGGTCTCGTCGTCTGTCGTTGGGATTCTCAAACCCTTGAACGCGGCCGTCTTTGCTTCTCGCTGACACGGCAACGGCACCGGCACCGGCGGGCGGCGTCGAGCTGGACTCGTTGCGGCTGCTGCTACTGCTGCCGCCATTGCCGTCGCCACCATGTAGACCCAGCACGCCCAACAGCCAAGTGACTGCCCCCAGAAGCAAGCTGATGAGCCGAGACAAGATGCCGCCCTCGCGCGAGGGCGAGTCGCCGTACGCAGAGGCATAAGCCGGGATGGGAACGAGGATGAGCGTCGAGGACGGGGACAAGCCGACCTCGCCCAACGACTTGTCCTCTTCGGTGTCGTCGATGGGCCTGTTGGGCTGCGGCGTGAGCAGCTGCTTGAGCACGTAGGGCGTGGAGCCGTCTGTGCGGGCCGCGTCGACCCATTGTCGAAGATGGCGGACCGGCGAGGCCGTCTTGAACCGTGAGCGGATGGTTGACCCGTCGAGGAGCCGCACTTGGATGGACGTGTGCTCGGCCGTCTTGGTGGAGGACGATGTTTTTGCCAGGGGGGGGGTGCCCGAATCGGCCACTGGTGACAAGGCAGATGGGGCACCGCTCCGCGTCCGGCTCTCCAACCGCTGCAGCTCGCGTTCCTGCGCCTGCTGACGCCTCGCCTCCTTGTCGTCCTGGATCCGCTTCAGGATCCGCCTCCTCTCGTCCGACTGTTGCTGCATCGTCTTCTTCTTCTTGAGCAGCTCTGCCTGCTCCTGCGCGCTCTTGTCCGCGGCTTCTGCCTCATTCCTTTTCTCCGCCTGGCGCTGCCTTTGCGCCGCCAGCTCGAGCTCCCGGGCAGCGGCGGCGCCAGACGAGGAGGGAGAAGCAGCTGCGTCCGAGGCCGAGGCCGAGGCCGGTGGCTGAGCTACCGCCGTCGATGAGGCAGACGGCTGTGGTGACGGCGCGTGCGGGACGTCAAACGCGTTCTGGACCCGACAGAGGAAGTCCGCCTTTGTGGTGCCGGCCGCGATGTACTCCTTCAGCTCGCCGTGCTTCATGATGACCACCGTCGGGGTCTGGGGCAGCGGGAATATCTGCGACAGGTAGCCGGCTTCCTCGGAGCCGGCCGTCAGCCTCAACGCGATGGCTCGTTTCGCGATGACGTCCCTGAGCTTGAATTCACGACGAGCACATCAGCCTTTTACATCTCTCAGGATAGGATGGACACCATTTATCTTTTGTCCGTCCAACCAAGCGGTGACAGAAACTCACAGTGTCATCTTGCAGGAACTCCTTCTCCCAAGTCTCGCTCTCGTCATTCTCATCTTGGAGAGTGCCCGGTCAGCTCTCGTCCCGCCAGGTTCTTGGGCTCGCCAGCCAGGCATGCCACCATTCTCGGGGCCGGGTTTCCTTTTCCTCTTACTCGTGACGAAGCAAAATACCAGCTTCTGCTGTCCGACAGCCGTTGATATGCCCCGCTGGAGGGTCCCGTCGTAGAACATGGCGGCGGTGGTGGTGTCTGAGGATGGAAAAGCCGGTGTTGGTTCTGGTGTGTGCCGGTAGGTGGGTAGGTTGGTAGTGGGTAGGTAGTCTGGAGCCGGACGTCGATGCCACGGAGGGGACAGTTTCTGGGCCCTGGAGGAGGGGCAACCGCTTTTGCAAGAGAGACAAGACAAGCAAGCTTGGTGAAGTGAGGAATTCCAGGGTCGACGACATCTGACGGCATTGGCAGCAGACATCAGACATGCTCGGCAGGTAGTCGACGGACGACAGCCACCGTGGATCGCCAACCTGGAATAGGCAGGCGGTGGAGACTAGCTTCTCGGAGCTTAACATGTGGGGGCTGCTTCAGCCTCCCAGGTACTTCAAGTCGGCCAGACGGAAATCATCACCACCACCACCCCGCGTGCCCCCAACACCACCCACAATGCATCGTCCCAGGCCAGCAACAACAACAACGACCACGGCCCTCCTCCTGCGCAGCCTCCGCACGCCCGCGCCCAGGAGCAAACACCCCCCGCCCCGTCCCTCACCATCCCCAAGCCAGCCCAGTTCCCCAACGACGCGCCGCCCTCGCCCCCTGACCACCACCACCACCACCCGCCTCCAGCACCACCCCCAACACCGGCACCAACACAACCACAACCACAACCAAAACCAAAACCAAAACCAACCCGCCGACGACCCCAACTTCCAGTCCATACTCGACGCCCCCCCGCGCATCGTCCGCGCCACCTCCCGCCGCCACGGCCCCGGCCTCATCCTCCTCGCGCTCATCCCCCTCACGGCCTTCGCCCTCGGAACATGGCAGGTCCAGCGCCTGGGCTGGAAGTCCAACCTGATCGCCAAGTTCGAGGACCGCCTCGTCCGCGAGCCGCTCCCCCTGCCGCCGAGCATCGACCCCTCGGCCGTGCACGAGTTCGACTACCGCCGCGTGCGCGCCACGGGCCGCTTCCGCCACGACCGGGAGATGCTCGTCGGGCCGCGCATGCGCGACGGCAAGGACGGCTACATGGTCGTCACGCCGCTGGAGCGCGACGGCGGGACCACCATCCTCGTCAACAGGGGGTGGATCGACAAGGCGCACCGGGCGCAGGCGTCGAGGCCGGACGGCCTGCCGCGCGGGCGGGTCACCGTCGAGGGCCTGCTGCGGGAGCCGTGGAAGAGGAATCTCTTCACGCCGGTGAACAGGCCGGACAAGGGGGAGTTTTACTTCCCCGACGTGCATGAGATGGCGGCTCTGACGGGCAGCCAGCCTGTGTGGGTGGAGGTCACGATGGGTACGTTTCTGGTCTGTGGTGTGGCATGCACTGCGAATCAGCTGGGGAAGGGGTGGAGAGGGAAAAAAAAAAAAAATGAAGATGAAAGAAATGACGGTTTGTGATTTTGGAGATCCGACGCTGATGATTTTGTGCAGAGCCCGAATACATGAGGATGGTGGACTTTGAGGCACGGGGAATCCCGTACGGTAGAGCCGCCGAGGTCAATTTGCGGAACAACCACGCTCAGTATATTTTTACATGGTACGTTCCCGTCTCCCTTGCCGCTGCTCGCTCCGGGTGGCACGATGACCAACCCCAGAGCCTTTGCTGAACCACCCCCAGGTACGGCTTGTCCGTAGCCACATCCATCATGCTGTACATGGTTTTGAAAAAGCCCGCATCGAGCATCACGCGCCGCGTCCAGGCTAGCAAGCACTTGTGAGGAAAAAAAAAAAAGAAAAGAAAAGAAAAGAAAACCCAGACGAGAGCCCCGTCGCCCACCACCATCATGTACTCGTAAAGAAGATCAAATCAATTCACATGGATGGGAGCGGATTCATCACGAGTTCTGAGTCCACGTCACCTCGGAGCTATCTTCGGTTTCGTCATCGTCGGGCCGGATGCGCTTGCGCGGTATTTTGCCGCCCATGGGAACGGGCATTTTCAGCTCCTGGAGCAGTTCGCGCGGTAGATGCCGCTGGGCGAGCGAGAACATGGTCGCGTCGGATGTGATTTGGCGTTGCCTGTAATAAAAGTAGGTATTAGGGTGAAAAGGAAAAGAAAGAAAGGAGACCTTTGCATTCCTACGTACCGTCTCATCAGGGTGGCAACATCACTTTCCTCAATCGTCGTGCGGTTTGCATGGTTTGCGTACGCCCCCAGGTCATCGCCCAGTTGCTCGAAAAACCACTCGGAGGCCTGCGTCAGCGCCGTCAGAGTATCCGCCGACACACGCGGATTGCTGAGACCGGATGAGTGAAGAGCCGTCTGCGCCACTCTCTTCACAAACGAGGGCGGCAAGGACGGGTACTCGATCCCGTGCTGGGAAATTCGTCTCTGGGCTTTCTTCGGCCTCGTCTGTCGTCTCGGCTTGACTGCCGATGAGGGCTGAGCTACTTCGCTCTCGTCGTCCATTTCCGCCTCCTGAAAATGGCCCTCGTCCAGCGCTCCGTCTGCGGCAGCTTCTGCATATCTCTCGACCTCGTCGTCTTCTTCCTGCTGCACAGGATCGAGATGGGCGGCATCTGGGTCGTCGTACACGTCCACGTCGTTGCTGCCCCTGTCGAGCGTCACGTCGCCGACGCCGGGAGAGTTGGCGGCGTTGTAGGCCGCCGCTTCTACGATTGACCTTTCTCGTAGGGGCGACGTGCCATCGCCATCCGCGGGCGGTTCCGACATCATAAAGGTTGTCTGATCGGCTACGTCGGGAGGGATTTCCAGTCCGAATTCGCTTTCTCGTCGGGCCGTGGTGACGGTCACATCGTCGACGTCAATGCTGCGGGACGTTTTGGTAAGTTTTTGTACTCCTGAGACAATTTTTCGAACGACGAGGGTACCCCATACCGATTCAGTGTATTATCAGCTGCTGCTGCTGCTGCACTAGCCCTGGCCTGCAGATCCTCCAGAAGTCCTGGAAAGAAGTCGGATTGCCGTCCGATATCCTCGGTATCATCGTCCCCGTCCATGTTGTCGCTCTCGCGCCTGCTTCCAAAACTGATGCCGGAGTATCTCCCCGGCCGCTCATTGACAGCTCGCATAGGTAATTCGATATTGGGCACAGTCCCAGTATCGTCTTCCAAGCCCGCAGATCGGAGCGGGATCAGGTCGGAATCTCGGTGGTCATCATCGTCGAGGGGAAAAGACAGCCGAGGTGGTGGTGCGGGCAAGTCCTCGTCGCGCGGGCCCTCATCTTGGTCGCTCTCGCCTTCATCCTCTTCCGGAACAGGTGCTATGCTGGAGGGCCCCTCTCCGGGAGAGGAAGAAACAATGGGCCTTGTATTCGTCGCCAACACTCGACCCAGGTCTCGCAACAGTCCCATGGGCGTTTCTCGCTGCTCTCTCAGACTCTGTCGGCGGCCCTTGCCCGGTGTGAGCAAAGCAGTGCGCCTCTGGTCCAGAGCCCGGCGCGCGGCCGCGGCATGAGGCGTAGGCGCATTGTTTCGACGGCCGCCAGAGGCCGACACCCCTCGCCGGACGGAGTTGAGTAGATCTCTGGTCAGAGTACGGTCGAGGGGCGTGCGGAGCGCGGAACCACGTGAAGACGGCGGCTCGGCACTCGCGACGCGGCGGTTGATGGGCGTCTGGGCTGCCGCGGCTGGTGCTCGGGACGGGGTCTTGTCGGGCGAAGGATTTCCATCTGGCGATGAGTTCATTCTGTCAGAGGGCCAGCAGGACGCCGATGCGGTTGTCAGTCAGACGAGGCGGCCACCATACCTCGAGGGCCAAGGCTGTGCTGTGTGGTGCGGCTGAGATGCGGAATCAGGGCGCGGAAGGCTGTCCAATCATTGGATGGTGAGTTTGATGAGCTAGCTGTTCGCTTAGCAGATGAATACGATGCTGTCGCGAATCGACGAGAGGCCGCAACCGCCCGCCGACGTGAGCAGTCACGTCGAACACGGGGCTATCGGGGGCCTGCGGTGAAAGCCTGGTCGGGATTGGGACGAGTGGTAGCGAGCTCGGCTAATAGCAAGACGTCGGTTGATGGGTGTGGTGTGATGGTGAGACGCGTCGCGCCGCGATTGTGGGAGTTGTTGGAGTTGTTGCAGAGTTGCTGGAGGTGCCGGTCTGGCGCCGTGACATGAATCGAGGTGGACCGTGGGCGATGCAGCCACTAACGCAGCCACTATTGCAGCTTTTCTGCCGTGTCTGGGTGGGGCTGACATGGGGCTGACCAGCGAATGGGGCACTGGGGAGTCAGTGGGGACTGGGGAGATGCTGCCTGCTCTTCCTCTTCCCTCGTCCGCCTCACGGTATCACGACTCACCAGAGTCACCATCCGGAGTCACCAGACCTTCGGTACATCGGCAACCCCGCTGGGTGCAGGCAGGGGCAGGCAGGGGCAGGCAGGGTTCCGCCCGTCGACGGAGTCACTCGTCGCAGATCAGAAAATAATATCCCCGGGGACCCGTCGGACGAAACCCTGGCCAGTGGCAGCTGCGCGGTCTCCTGCCTGGGAGTCTGGGACTGCTGGGATGTGCCCGGGACGCCCCCATTCGGCATTTGCGCGTTCTATCTATAATTGTTTTCTGAAGCCATGTTTCGAAGCCACCAGTCTGCCTCATGCCATGTCACGCTCATCTCGTTCCTCATTTTGCATTTTGCATTGTGCATTTTGGCACCGAGGGAGGTGGCCGCGAGCCCCTGGTCCTCATCACGATGGTCACCTCCCAGGCTCTCCTCACTGGCGTGTGGAACACACATACGCACAAATGCGCATGACTTCAAACACGCAGGCAGGCAGGCATACCGACAGCCAAGGCTGATGCTGACGCTGATGCTGATGCTGATGCTGATGCTGATGCTGATGCTGATGCTGATGCTGCCGTGCCTTTATTTCCCAAGCCCATTTCAAAAGGCTCGCTTCTCGCGCCCACTGCCCGCTGCCCACTTGCGGCACGACGGTCCGTCTTCATGTGCGGGGGCCAGCCTCCGGCCTGTTGCCGAAATTGCACCTCATGTTTGGCATGTTTCAATGTTTGGCATGTTTGTTGGGATGCATCATCCATGGCCGTCCATGGCCCATCGTGCCAACTGTTGAAGGCTTGAAGCACATGTGTACATGTCCCGGCAACGCTGGAATCTCCGCTTTCTGCGTCGCGTGTCCATGTGCGATGTGCGGGCGCTGGATCAAGGACTGGGCCGTTCCTGCCATGCCATGATGCTATCGTGTGGCTGTCTCCTTCCTGGCTGTCTCCTTCCCCGTCTGTCAACTCTCAACAGCCCGCCATGTCACGTCCGGTTCATGATCATGCCATCATGCCATCAGGGCCATGCAATGGCATGTCCTGGCTCGCCCAGCCCTCGCCCGGTACACCACCACCACCACTGCGAATGGATGCTTTTATTAGCCAGCGGAAAATTGCGTCGCCGTCGGCTGCGAGCGTCTGCTGCGCTACACCCCCTCCCGTCGCCTCCCCTGGCCCTCGTGCAACCCATCAACTCACCGGCTTTGCAGGGTTGGCATGGTCCTTGCTTTTCCCCTGCCCTTGCCTTGCCTGGCTGGCTGCTTGATGGAGTACCCAAGAGGCGTTTTGCTCTTCTCGATGTTGTCTCTGTTGTCTCTGTTGTCTCTGTTGTCTCTGATGTCTCTGATGGCCTCTCTGTGTGTGTCACTGGAGATATTGGATGGCATTTTTTGTCACTTGTTTCCTTTTCCTTCTACGTTTAAAACCATGTCCCGCCCTCTGTCTTGATCGTTCAAGTTCCCCCTCATGGTCCAGCTATTCGTCGTCCTCTTTGTTTACGTGACACTCCTAGGCTCCCCATGGCTCTTTTCCGTGCCCCGGTCGAACAAACAGGCGAGGGACGAGTGGAAGGCGAAAAGAGCGCGCAGAGGGCAAGCAGAGAAGCCATCGCACCAGCACCTCTCTGCTGTAGCATGGCACACTTCAATTCCGCGGCCATGTCTTGCAACAAGACTCGACTTTACATTGGCCTTTATGTTCGCGGCGGGTCACCAAAGATGGCGGGAAAGGAGGATACGTGAGTGCCTTCCAACCACCAACAAGTTTCATCCACATTTTTCTCTTTTCTTCTTCTTCTTTCTTCCGCCCGCTAACACGCTCTTTTTTGGCGATTTTTTCTTTTGGACCGCTGCAGCTATCACTGGGCTTTACTGTCGGGCCCCAAACGAGAGCCAAAGTCAGGTCATCAACACACCATGTACCACGTCAAGGCGAAGCTGGTCATAGAAGGCGAACCAAAAGTGGCCAGGTCGGAATGGGAATACTCTGCCGAGTGCGACCGTACGTCCATGTTGCTCGCACGTATTGTCATAGCAAAAGTGTGTAATCTTCAGCGACTGGAGCGCATCCTGCAACAGGTGCCACTGCGTCCCGACAAGGAGGGATGGAACGGCGTTGCATGGGTGCGCGAGGCCATTCATCTCGCCTCGCTCGATGCTGACGCCCTTGGCTCCCGAGTCGCTGACTGGGACGTGATTCGAGACAAGGCCATGTGGTATGTCAACCAGAAGAAATCAAGTCATCGCTTCGATGGCCTGGGACAGTTTGACATAACGAAGCCGGCTACGTGGGATATGCTCCAAGATAAAGAAGTCGCTATTTGAGGGGTATCAGACGGCAGACGGGCTTCTTTTTATTGCTTGATATCCGCTGCTTGTTCTGGCTGTCTTTCTTTCTTTTTTGTCACCCTTTGTGGGCGGAGAAGTACAGTGATATTATTGTACCCTTTACCAGCTTCAAAACCACTTCGCACCAGGCCAATCTGTGTGACTCTGAGCAGTTCGCGACGCCCACCGCCACGACGCGCCCGCACGCACGCACGCACGCTGTGCAACGAAGCTTTAAACCCGTCAAGCTACATATCTGGACGATAACGGCCCTGCCTCTCTGCCAGGGATGCATGCATTCCACCGATTCACCAGGCATTTAGACGACTTTTCACCAGGCTTCCGGGTGGGGTTGCGAGTCCCCTTCCCGTCTGGCACTGGGTGATGACCGATGGAAGGGATGCTGACTCGAGCTCGGAACAGGTGGAGTGAACAGACGGATGAGGGGAGCAAGCTCTCGTTGACGAAGGAGGAAAATCAGGAGTGTGAAATCACACGGGGCAAAGTAAGGAGAAAGCCGCAGGTATGAGGGCCAAGGTTAATGAAGCATGCAGATGCACCATGAAAAAAAAAAACCCAAAAAAATAACTCGGACTGAGTGCACATGTTTCCTTTCCATTCATGTCAGATGACACCCAGAAAAAAAAAAAGGAGACGGGCAGAAAAGGGGAGTAGATAGGGCTGGGTCAATCCTTGCGGGACGGCGGAAAAGCATGTGGAGATGTTTCCCCCGCGGCACCCTGCGGAACTACAACCCTACCGTAGGCCGCGGAAGGGGAGAGGTACCTAGCCGGCGGGCTCGAGGAAGCGGACGTTGATTTGTAGAATCACGATGCATCAGGTGGGCGGCGCTGGGACGACGGGGCCGAGCTCTGTTTGTTGGTTGGAAGTGGGCATGAATTGAATCAGGACGGCACACGGGAGTTTGTTTCAACGGAGCTGCACGTGTTGTCGTGAACGCCTCGTTTGCGCCTCGGTGCGCCTCGTTGCGCATCCCCGTGTGCTCCAATCATGGCCGGCCGCTGGCTGGTGTGGTCGAGTCGAGTCCACTGGCCTCCACCAACCACCAACCACCAACCACGATTGACCAACCACGACTGACCAACCACGACTGACCAACCACGACTGACCAACCACCAACCACCTCCATCCTCTCTTCCCCTCCACCGCTCCTGCTCAGCTCACGACCCAGCTTCGCAGCTTCGCAGCTTCGCAACTCAACTTCGCATCTCTGTCCATTGTCGCTACACCATGGCTCAACCCGGCGTTCAGTCCCTCAAGGTCTGCCCCCGCCCCCCTTCTCGTGTGCCTCACAGTCACAATCGCACCTCGTCTTTCTCGCGCTGATGGCCTCTGTCTTTCTGTTTTCTAGTGTGTCGTGACCGGTGACGGTGCAGTCGGCAAGGTTCGTAGCATGGCCATATCCCGACGTCCATCCCATCCGTTCGCTTCCCTTTCGCCCGCCCGAATTTCCCCCCCCCCCCCCCCCCCCCCCCCCCCCCTGGTGATTTCGTCGGAACTGACTGATAGCGATGTCATCAGACATGTCTTCTCATTTCGTACACGACCAATGCCTTCCCCGGCGAGTACATTCCGACAGTGTTAGTTCCCGTCTCCATGATGCCACCCCTGACCGGATGCGGTTGCCTGCAGCAGCCTCATGTGCTGACGCAGTCGTTTGTTCCATCCATGCAGGTTCGACAACTACTCGGCGAGCGTCATGGTTGATGGAAGGCCCATCAGCCTCGGACTGTGGGATACGGCCGGCCAGGAAGATTACGATCGGTTGCGACCCTTGTCATATCCTCAAACAGACGTCTTCCTCATCTGCTTCTCCATCGTCTCTCCTCCATCCTTTGACAACGTCAAGGCCAAGGTAAGGCTTGAGCATGGCAACCCCAATCGGATGTTTCCAACACGTCTTGCTTTCTTCCTTTCTTTTTCCTCCCCGAAGCCCGAAACGGCAAACTGACCAAAAAAAAAAAAAATCAATGAACAATAGTGGTACCCCGAGATCGACCATCACGCACCCAACATTCCCATCATCTTGGTCGGCACCAAGCTTGATTTGCGAGAGGACGCCGCCACGCTGGACTCGCTGAGACAGAAGAGAATGGAGCCGGTATCATACGAGCAAGCACTGGCTTGCGCACGAGAAATCAAAGCCTGCAAGTACCTCGAGTGCTCTGCCCTCACGCAGCGCAACCTAAAGAGCGTGTTTGACGAAGCTATCCGGTAAGTTTGGAACCCTACTTCGGCCGCTGAGAGGGGACTGCTTCGGAGTCGGCCTGTCTCATGATCAACGGGGCTCATCTGACGACGACGGTGCCGTTCATCATACAGAGCTGTCTTGAACCCTCGTCCACAACAGTCCAAGCACAAGAAATCCAAGTGTTCGTTCCTGTAAATGGAACAAATATACCCCCACGAGCGGAGAGTGGAGCAGCGGGCGGCGGCGGCGGCGGCAGATGGTGGCCAGAGAGACACTCCTGTCGGCGATGAAACCAAATGTGATACCTTTTTTCTCTTTATCATCTGGCGATGCGAACCGACCAAAGGACGACACGACAAACACGTGGCAGCGACATTGGTGACAGCGACGATCTCTGGGTAGAGCTCCATACTAGACGAGCCTCGAATACTTTGCAACGAATCTTTTTCCACACAACAGAATTCTCATCTTCCACCAAGGATGCCTTCCAACCCGCAACCCGCAACCCGCAAGTATGTTTTTTATTTTATTTTATTTTTTATGAATGGGAACTTTTTCTCAACCTTGAAACGCAAAATAGACCAAATGGAGTGGAACAAAGAAGAAAACAAGACAAGACATGTGGTTTCTTACGCCTTTTATTTACCCTTTTTATTTATCCATTTTTATTCTTGTCCCAGTTGTGGGAAGGTGGTCGCAGCTTGGGTTGGGAAGGCAAGGGGGGGGGGGGGGGGGGGGGGGGGCGACTAACTGTTGTAATTAATGGATGCTCAAAACGTTTCAAAGAGGTTGAACGCCGGCTTTGTTTTTCTTTTTCTTTTCCTTTTGTTTTCCCTCTAATTTATTAATCCCTCTTCCTCTTTACTAGTCTTGTCTTGTCTTGTCTTGTCTTGTCGTAATGACAACTTGTTGCAAAATGAGTCGAGTCGGTTGATTTTTGTTTTTGTTTTTTTTAAAAAAAAGAAAAAGAAAAAAGAAAAAGATGTGTACTTGATTCCACTGCACAGTCATGTCATGTGGTTTTGATTGCCATGCCCAAAAAGTGTTTTGTCTTTTTGTGTCATCTCATCACGATCCAAGTTGTCGTGTTGTTGTCGTGCCGCAGATGGATGGGATTATGGCCTGTGGCCTGTGGCCCGTGGCCCGTGGGAGCTCCGAGCAGAATGGGGAAGAAGAGAATAGTAGATGCGATGTATGTCGTGGAATGGAAATAAAATCCTTCTTTTGCTTCTCCTTTTCCTGGTCCTGGTCCTGGTTGGTTCTTCCCCCTCCTTCTTGTTCTTGTTCTTGTCATCTTCAACATCACCGTCACCGTCACCGTCACCGTCGCCATCACCATCACCATCACCATCCAGACAAAGCACCAACCCCCGGCCGCATACCCGCAAACCATGCCATAAATTACTCTCTCTCTCTCTCTCTCTCTTTCTCTTATATTACAATTATAACCCCCCCCCCCCCTCTTTGTCGTCCCGCTAATTACATGCACATCGTCACTTCACCACCACCACCATCAACTTCCTCCTTCTTCCTTTCGTCTTCCTCTCCCCTCCTTGTTCTCACCCCCCCAGCCCCGGATTCCTCGCCAACCGACTCGGATGAATCCCCGCCGGAGCCGGACCTGCGCCGCCCCCGCCCGGCTGCTTCTTCCCCTGCTGCTTCGCACTCTTGGCATTGTTCTCCTTGTCGATGCGCTTGGCTCTGTTCTCGTCCAGCTTGTTGTTTTTCTGGCGGATCTTGTCTTTGCGGAACTGGGTGGAGCCGCCGCCTCCGGCGCTGAAACGAAGAAAGAAGAGAAGCAGTTAGCTTTTTCTGTTTTTCGCCCATCCCTTTCCTTTGTAGGTTCATACACACACACACACACACATATACACATGGGCATACAGCAGCTCTGAAAAAAAAAAAAACTCACGTCAACTCCACATTGATCTTCCGCCCCTCCGAAACCCCATCCTCAAACACACTGTGGTGAAACTTGTCCAGGCAGGTCCTCATGCTCCGCGCGTGCGCAAACTCCACAAACGCGATCCCCCTGCACGGCCTCGCGTCCCCCTTGTTCTTCAGGCACCGCACCGAGATCGGGTCCAGGGCCGCAAAGTGCGCGCGTATGCTCGCCGCCGTGGCGCTGAACGGCAGGTTGCCCACGAAGACGATGTGCCGGGCCGGCTTGTCTGGTTCGGGGGCGGCTTCTTGTGCTTGTGCTGCGGGTGCTGCGGCGTCGTCATCCGCGGCCGCGGCGGTCGCCGAGCTCTTCTTTTGCTTTTCCTTCTTGTCCTTCTTCTTGTCCTTCTTCTCTTCCCTCTTCTTCTTTTCCGTTTCGTTTTCCTGTTCCTTTTTCTTGTCCTTTGCCGGTTCTGCCTCGTGCATTACCGCTTGTCCATCGCCCTTGGTGCCCCCTCCTGAAGCAAGTCCAGACTTGTCCTTCTTTGCTGTCCCACCGTCGACCTCAGCCTGCTCATCCTGCTCCTGCCCCTGACCTTCCACTTTCTCTCCTTCATCTTCTTCTCCGACATCTTCCTCCGGCAGGTCCTGCAGGTTCTTTCGCTTATCCTTCTTCTCCCTTCTCGTCTCTTTGTAGTCCTTCTTCTTGTCCTTGTTCTTGCCCTTCTTGTCCTTGCTGTCCTTGTTGTCCCTCCTGGCCTGCTTCTGCTTGACTCGATTGGCAGCTTCGTCGTCGTCGTCGTCGTCGCCGCCGCCGCTTCGCTTGCGCTTCTTCTTCTCTGGGGGCGCGTCGTCGTTTACGGGCAGTACGTCCGCCTCGGCTTCTGTGGCGGACTCGCGCGCGCGCTTGCTCTTCATGGCTGATGGTGCGTGGGGTCAATTCTTTGAGAAACGAAATGGAGGGTGGGCTGAGGGTGCCGTTGCAGAAAGCTGATGTGCTGTCTGTTGGAGGAAGACAGGAAGACCCTTGATTTTAGTCGTCGTACAAAATCCCCGAAATTCTCGTTTGGTATTTTTTTTTTCTGGGTGGGGCGTCGATGTGGGGCGAATTGGGCTCACTGGCGCGGGCACTGCCGCAGTGCCGCCATCCGACACGAATCTGAAACAGACCATGTCCCGACTCTTTCCCAAATCCAAATTCAGGCAAACATGTTTACTCCTCTACAGCTCATGTTCGCCGTCGTCCTTTTTCATACCACATCACACGGCAGCGCGGCGTCTTGAGCAAACTTGTAATAGATTATTGCATCCTGTCAATGGTACAGTACTGCGGCCTAGTGCCACTTTAATAAGATACATTCAAAACGCAAACATATAAAAAACAAGTCATAAGCCTATTGCTTACACGGCCTTCGCCGCGGTCCGAGAGCACCCGTCTTTCGCATCATTACAGCGCCCAGTATAAGACGCAAACCACAAAGCCAACGAGAATCATGACAGCATTATCGGGGCGTTCACTCACCCCTGCCGCGACAAACATGGCCGGCATAGGCGTCTCAGCGCCAAAAGCCGCGCCATCACCAGACTCTGCACTTGGATTGGCCACATCTTCAGCAGTGCCTGCCAGCGAAGAGCCATCCTTGCCGCCATCGTCGTTCGAAGCATCATTCAAGGCCAGTTGAGATGGAACCTCGGTTGAAGCTGCCGCTCCAGCTTGCTGAATCGTCACAACGGTCGTCTGGAACTCGCCTGCAACCGAAGAAATAAGTGTTACCTTGACTACTTCAACGTTTTCCTGGGGATAGTCAGTCGAGCTTCAATTTGGAGAGCCAGGCGGACATCTGAAAAAAAGCTTACCACAGAGTCTTCTGGGGTATCTGAAGCGACCTGTAGAGACACAAGACGAGTCATTCGGGTGAGCGTCGTCGCCGAGGTAGTAGAGCCATATGCTCCGGGTCTGTCCGTCGTCTGACTTTGCCTGGTGCTAGACGAGCTAACAGAACCGGAAGATGTCACAGGTCGTGATGTCGTAGACGAAGAGAAGCTGGAAAACACGGAACCTGCCGCCATTGAGAAGTCATAGGCTGGAGGTGGAGTTCCGTAGCCATACTCCTCGAGTGCTGGGGCGTATGACGGAGGCAAAGAAGGTGTGGGTGAAGAAAATGTGTACGCAGCAGGACTAGCCATCGTGTCACTCGTCGAGGTCGGCCTGGTGGTTGCAAGAGTAGAGCTCGATGTGGTCGATGGTACGCCCGAGCTTGTGTAGCTGCCAGACGCGACGCTGAAAGATGAGCATCCCGAGTATGGTGGAGATGAGTAGCTACTGTCCCTGCTAGACGATGTGCATGGTCCAGTGCTGGTAGCAGTAAGAGTTGAACTGGAGCTGGTCAATGTGTCGGTGCACGATGCGGATGTAGAACTGGACCAAGTGGACCAAGTGGATGTGGATGTATTCGTGGATGTGGTGGAAGTCTGGCTAGACACTTCGTTTTTGGAGAATCTGGAAAACGAAGAGCATGGCGGATCCGAGGTGACGGTGGAGAATGTCGAGCTCGCGCTTGAACTCGTTGTCTGGCTGGCTGAAGAAGAGTAACTGGTTGAAGTGGAGGAACTCGTAAGAGTGAATGCTCTGACCGATTCCGTTGTACCACTAGAGCATCCACTAGTCTGAGAGATTGATTGTCCTGATGTACGAGTTGACATGGCGTTCATGTATGAAGAAGAGGTGGGAAAAGACGATGTCGTCAAGCTTGACTCTTGGCACGAAGATGTTCGCCATGTTGTAGAACCGTCAGTGACTCTGGCAGATTCAGACACCGTACTTGTCCCTGATGAGCGAGTCTGTCCATCAAGAGAGGAGGGAATGGTGGACGTTGGCATTTCATCAACTCGCCTCTCATCAGAGCTACACGAAGTAGTCTGCCTCAGAGTGGATGAAGTGACGGATTCCGCATTCGTTCTGTATACGCTTGACTCGCAAGTCGTCGTTGTAGACGTGCTCGCATCTTGAACTTCTCCCATGAGCATGGCTCCGTCGACAAATTCCGTGATCTCTTCAAGTGACGGGATGGCTGCCAGCGGTTGTGAGCTGATGTTCATAAAAGTTACAGACGAAAGCATCTACAATCATTCCACTTACAGGTTGCACGTGACTGTTTCCTTCCATCTTCTTTCACAAAAATGGACGGAGTCGCAGAAGGTTCAAGTTGCCCCAGAGACACAGTCACAAGACCATCGCCTCCAGTATTGCATGTCAAGCCCATGGCAAAGTTGCGAGCCAGGCGAAAATCCTGACTTCTGGTCATAGATGCATCGTTGGCCTGCCCATCCAGTTGGCTACGTTTATGGCTCCGAGATTGGCGAACCTCTATCGGATGTAATGGAATAATGTTGTCGCCAGCGGCAGAGCAGATAGAGATCGAGTGCATGACTGCGCTGCCGTACGATTCTGCGCTGCACAGGTTGATGAGGCACTGAAAATGAGCCTGGGTAATGCATTAGCATCTTGTTCGGCAAGATTTTCTCGTATGCTGGGCCAGCCAGGGCCTACCTTTTGAAGCTGTGGTGTGGCACAGACGCTC
The DNA here is from genome assembly GCA_018360365.1 of Claviceps citrina. Classification (NCBI taxonomy): domain Eukaryota; kingdom Fungi; phylum Ascomycota; class Sordariomycetes; order Hypocreales; family Clavicipitaceae; genus Claviceps; species Claviceps citrina. Next base: position 9,364 of record SRQA01000313.1, on the reverse strand, counting down.
TTCATGCCATTTGTGAGAAGCCCATGTTCAGCAAGAGACTTGATGCAGTCATCAAGGCAGACTTTTTTTTTGGAAAAAAAAAAAATTAGTCAACACGAGGTTCCAACCGTAATTTGATTCTTGATTCAGAAAGAGAAAACATGTCCTCACCAGCCTGCGCACCAGCCGTGTCGCGTTGACAGCGAGCCGTAATCGAGAATAGTATAGACCCAAGGAGAGCAATCCGCATATTGACGAATGTGTATGTGTACGTGATGGAAAGTGAAAGTCTGTCGAAATGGCTAGTCGTAACAAACGATAGTCACCAAAAAAATGGGAGGGCGAATGAAGGAAATCCAAAAATGAGTGGAGGAATGCCAAGGCAGTATAACGGACGTGGAATAGTAGCAACGAGCGATGAGGATTGAGAATTTGAAAGTCGAGGGAGAAGGGAGAGGAATCAAGAAATAAACAGCTCGGAGCAGAACATGGCAGATTTCAAGAAGCGAAAGGGAAAGTACAGCTTGCGCTCCATCTTGTACCGAGTTATGAGGACGTCAAGGTAAGAGTCGGGCACAATTCCCCGGCACCTGCCCTTCCCAGGACGCGGCTGCTCTTGCTCTCTCTCGCTAGATCTTGGCCGCACCTGACAGCCGGCACGCCTTGGGTGGCAAGGAATTGGGTCGGCAAATCTCTCATGTCGAAACAATGACTGCCTAGAAGAACAACAGGGCCAGCGGCTTCGTCTCGTCGCCGTATCGTTCTTTGAATTCAGGCCTCGTCAAAAACTGAGCAAGAGGCATCATCGTATCCTTCATATCCATGATACCCCTCTTCTTCTGGTCCACGTGTGAGGCATCCACTACCAGGCGCTGCAAGTGATCTAGCGATAGAGCACCTTTGGAAAACAAAAAGCATTAGCCCATCATGACCTCGCTGCTTGCAGGAAAGCCGTGTGTCGGCTAGTACGTACCACACTCTATCAGCTCGATCAAGCGGGCAGGAGTACCGACACCGATTCCCGATACCCGATTTTTGAGGAAGGTGACCTGCTCGTCGACTTTCATGTGTTTCGCAAACTGCGGCGCGTCCGACCATCAGCATAAGAAATGCACAGTCGGGATAACGCAGCCCAGGTGCTTTTGCTTCAAGAGAAATACATACCAGCTTCGCCACAGCATTGTCCTTGCCTGAGAACTTCCGTACGGCCCTGGTTCACGACTTTAGTCTAGATTCTTTTGTTTTACTTTCTCCTGTGCTACTGTTGCACGTGGGAGGCCGCCCATACCTAACGATATCTGCGGCCCTCAACCCTGCACCAGCGACGATGAGTGTGTGAGGGGATCCCTTTTTCTGAGGCGGCTTTTTGAGGCTTTCCTCGCCATCTGAGAATTTCTCAAGAAATGCCGGGAGATTGGCGAGCGTTCTGTCTTGTTGCCACAAGGTTGTTGTGTCTTGTATTGAGTTGGCTATGACGGGATGTCGTCAGTCAGAATCCCTGAAGCCATTCGGTCCAGCCGCAGCAGCACGGGAGAACCGTACCAGAAACCGTCAAGTCTGAGAGCTCAACTGAGCTGAGATCGCCGCCAAATCTGGTCAGCTTCTGCGCGAGGTAGTCGGCAAGCAATTGGTTGTCCATGCGGGCGAACAGCTTGTTGACGCCAAGGGCCATATCTAGTGCTTCATCATCTTGTTGAAACTTTGTCTTTCTCTTCTTCTTCTTCTTCTTGACTTCTGGTGCGGCTTCTGCCGATCGTTTTTTGGTGTTTGACATGACGAGTACTTTTGTGACGGGAAGGGGCTTACTGAGCCGCCGAGGAGAGATTGCCGTCGCCGTGAAAAATGAAAATGTCGCCTTTCGTTCGGATATCTTGTCGATGAAAATTTAAGACGCATGCACAGTGTGGCGCTGGGACTTCTCTCGGCACCAAAGTTGGCGGCGGGAACAGGTGGGGCGCAAGGCACGTAGCCCGAGGTTGACAGTAACATTTAAACCCACTCGCACTGTGACTTTGATCCAAACACCACTGCCATGCGCATTCACTTTTGTACGCCTGGCAACTGAAAAAGATCATCAGCAAGCTCACGTAAATAAAATCAAGAAAAAAAAAAGGATTTCTTTGCTTTCAGTCTAGGGCATGAGATAACCCGCATATATAATAAAATGACATTCATCCACCCCCAAACGCCAAAACACCACCGTGCTGCAGCTGCACAGCTTCAAGAGGAGAGAGAGCAAGTAGCCCGCTAAAAGATGCTATTCACAAGGTTACCACCGATAGTCGCGCCAGCACCAAAGATAGCCGCATTGCCCAGCTTCTTTCCAAACTTCTTTCCATACTGGTTGACCTTGCCGCCCTCACCCTGCTGAGCCTCGGCGCCGTGCCCGTCCTGCACACTTCCCGCAACAGCCATGGGCGGCACACTCGAGTTGTACGGATTCTGCTGCTGCGGCGGCGGCAGCGGCCCCTGACCAGCAGGCGAATACCCGTACTGAGGCTGAGCGTACGGAGCCGCGCCAAACGGCGCCGGCGACACCGACTTTTGCTGACCCTCGTGCTCCACGAAGACGTAGCTCCGCGGGAAGATGCCCTCCTGCTGGGTCCTCGCATTCTGCCCCATCCACCAGTCCTGGTTCATGTACTCGTGCACAAGAATCTTGTCGTCCTTCTCGAACGACACGTCGCGGTTATCCGACGCGACATAGCGGTACAGAGCCCTCGCGTGGGCGAGGACGGGCTTGCCAGACCGGCTGGGGAGCCGAGGCGCGGGTGTGGCATCGTACGACGGCGGGCCTGGAGTCGAGGACGCGGGCACGGGCGCGGGCGCGGGCGACGAAGAAGGGGGCGGAGGAGGAGGAGAAGCCTGCGTGTTGATACCCAGATTCTGCAGCTGCTGCGTCGGAGGCGGCCCCGGCGGGGACGAGACGTCGTTGCTGGTCGAACCGCTGGCGCGGGCAGCAGCGGTGCGAAGGGGCCCCGAGAGCGGTGACTCTTGAGGCAGAGCCGCGTGGATCTCGTCAAAGATGGACTCGTCAATGACGCCCTTTTCCAGGAGGGATTCGAGTTCCTGTCCACAGGGGAAGGGGTTTCGAATTAGAATCAGAGACACTGGGGGGGATGGACATGGGGGCTTGCGCGCAATTTTCGCAAGCCAAGAAAAATATTTGATTTGGGATTTTCAAAAAGGCCGAGTTTCGCCTCCTTACCGTCTTGATGTTCCGGAGCGACCTGTTGGTCTCGATGATGAGTTGGCGGTCGGCGGACACCATTGTGGCGTGGCTGGATTGTGTCTCAGAGGGGACAAAGATCCGGAGCTAGCAGCAAGATATTTTTTTTGTCGCGCGCGCTTCAGAGATCAATGATTGAAAATTAGAAATGAAAACTGGCGAGGGATAAGGGAAAGGGGGATCAAAGGTGGTGGCGGTTCCTGGATGTGACGGAACGCGGAGGGGAGGAAGGAAGAGGGATGATGATACGTTTTGTCCTCGAGTTTCGTCGGTTCCACGGGATTTACGGGAAATGAGCCGGACTGGCGGATTGGCGGACTGGCGGACTGTTGCATGAAACAAAGAACATCGGGGACATCGGGCCTCGGGGGCGTCGGGAAGTGAACGGGGCTGTGCAAGGGGCCAAGGGCCACAACCTTGCGCTGAGCCACCGCGCGGCGCGCACGGATGGACATTGGAGCGTACGGCATTCATGTTCATGCTCGTATGTCGGATCATCGGCTGGAGGCAGACAAAAGGACGGCGTGCATGCCGCGGTTTTGTGCATCATTCTGGGCTCATGACCTCTTCCAATGAAAAAAAAAAAAAAAAAAAAAAAAAAAAAAAAAAAACCCTGCTATCTGCTATATGCTGCTCATCTTTCTTTTCTTTTCTCTTTGGGGCTCCTTCTCTGTCTCTTGTCCACTTCCTTCTAAATTAATCTAGTCGCATTACAAAAACTTGCTCTCCTTAACAGTGTACAAGTCGACATACTCATCCACAGACATGCTGTCAAGCTTGCTGCTGTCCTGGCTAAGCTCAACCAGCTCCCGGACGCGGCTCTCCGGCAGGTGAGGACCGAGGTGGCGCTTAAACTTGGCCAAAATGACGGGCTTGGCCTCGTCGCGACGCAGACGGTGGCCGAGGGGAGCCTCGACGGCGACCTCGTCGAGGACGGTGCCGTCGTTGAGCTCAACGGTGAGGGCGTTGGAAATGGTGCGCAGGGCGGGGTCGTGGTAGTCCTGCGTGTATTGGGGGTCCTCGACACACTTGATCTTCTGGCGGAGGGATTCGACGAGCGCCGAGGTGGCGGCCTCGCCGCCGTCTGTGTAGTCGGTGGCCTCGAGGCGGCCAAAGACGAGCATGACGGCGCACATGTACTGGATGCAGTGGTCGCGGTCGGCAAAGTTGTCCATGGGCTTGAACTGCTTGTCGATGATGCGGATGCAAGCCTCGTGGGTGCGGCAGGTGATGGCCTTGATGTCGGCGGCCGACTTGCCCATCTTCTTGAGCTGATGGTGGATCTTCTCGGAGGCTTCGACGGCGGTTTGGGAGTGGAACTCGGCTGCAAGACGCCGCAACAGCCGTTAGAAATATCCACAGCTTGAGAAGAATGCGGGGGAAAAAAAAAGGGGGGGGGGGGAGGGGCCATACCAGGGTAGGAGACCTTGAAGAGAACATTTTCCATGACGTAGCTGCCGTACGGACGCTGAAACTCAAACTTTTTGCCCTTGAAGAGAACGTCGTAGAAACCCCAGGTCGGAGCGGACAAGACGGTGGGAACACCCTGCTCGCCCTTCATGACCTTGAGGGCCAGGTTGACGGCGCGCTGGCACGCGTCACCGGCGGCCCACGACTTTCGCGACATGGTGTTGGGAGTGTGCCGGTAGGTCCGCAGCGACTGGCCGTCGACCCAGGCCTGGGTGACGGCATCGGCAATCTGCTTCTCGTCGAGGCCGAGCATCTTGGAGACGACAGCCGTGGAGGCGACCTTGACGAGGACCACGTGGTCGAGGCCGACCTTGTTGTACGAGTTGAGCAGGGCCAGGCAGCCCTGGATCTCGTGGGCCTTGATCATGGACTCGAGGACATCCTTGACGGTGAAGATCTTGCCGCCGGCCAGACGACCGCCGGCCTTGTTGGTGCGGTTGACCCAGTCGGCGACGGCCAGGATGGCGCCCAGGTTGTCCGAGGGGTGACCCCACTCGGCGGCCAGCCAGCAGTCGTTGAAGTCGAGCCATCGGATCATGGCTCCGATGTTGAACGCGCCGTTGACGGGGTCCAGGACAAAGGGTGTTCCGGGAACTCGGGTGCCGTTCGGGACGATGGTGCCGGGGACAATGGGGCCAAGGAGCTTGGTGCACTCCTTGAATCGCAGACCCTCGAGGCCGCAGCCGAGCGTGTCGAGGAGGATCCATCGCGCCGTGTCGAACTAGAGCAGAAGATGAAATGAATAAGCATCATGCTTAAGATGTCATCGTCGATATGTCTTCAGGTAGGGGTTACGCTCTTCCCCGCCCAAAAAAAAAAGGTGATGATTGATATGCGGGGCACAGGAAAGGAGACAAAAAAACAACTCACCGCAAGCTCCGAATCAACAGGCCTGTTGGCGACATAGTCGGCGATGTCCCTGATCTCGGGATCGTACTCGCGGGGTTGTGAGGCCATGGCGGGCGCACCAGCTCCAGACAATGTTGCGGCCGAGGTGGAAAAGTGGCGGCGTGGAGGAGAGGATGTTGAGGATGTTGAGGACGGAGCGGCCAACAAGACACAGGCGCCGACGGAGGCCGAGCGACCCACGGCGTGCGGCGCAGAAGCTGTTGGGACACGACGGGGAGCGCGCAGCTGCTTCGATGCGGTGCGCAGGCCACGGGTGACGGCCGACATTGTGCAGTTCCGTTGCTCGGTTCCGGTGCTGTGCTGTGCTAGGCGAAGCAACGGATTGCAGGACGGACAAATTAGGCCATGTTGTCGCTCTAAAAAACACCAGCTGGTACCAGCCTGGTTGATGGTTTCATTGCCGGTGCATGCCGCGTGTGTGTGGATAATTGGATGTATCCCTCGGCTAAGCCGAAGCGCCGACAGCTAGCTGCCAGGCCAATCGGAGAGACGGCGAAACTTTCTTGCGGGCCAGCGTCTTACGCCGTGCCCGTCATGCCACCTACCCGGAACCATCTTCCACGTATGGTACGGTAGGGACGGAGAAGAAGGGAATCTGGTCAAGAAGTCGAGATTGTCCATCTCGAAATAGATTTGCCGTATAGCATTCCGTCCGCCTCGATCCGATCCGTCAATGGCCAGCAACGCAACAAGCTCGCCGTGCTATACGCTTTCTACACGTTGGAACACCACTTCTACAACTGCGACGCCCCCTTCACAAAGGTGGACTTCTCTGGTCACGAGTGGTCTTTGGGCGGCGGGGCCAACGGAGACAACATACGTCATCATTTCTTCTTAATTTGTTCTTCTCTCTATCATTATCAATGGGGACTGGTTTTTTACAAGACTAATCTCAGCACCGACCTAATGCCGTACTCTTGCACCGTCGTGGGCCAATGCCAGGCTGGTATGGTTGGCATTGTCTAAGCCTTGCTCAACAAAACTCTCTCGATCCGTACAAGAAAGCAGCGGCGGCTGCCCAAGACACCAACGCTCCTCGTGACAGTGCACCCGGCGGTGCCTTGGTAAAAACGGCAAAACGGCAACATAGAAGGGCCCGTCGTTGCAGAAATCGAGTTGGACACACATACAAATGAGTCTTTTTCAAAAGCGCAGCTGCTGCCGACGATGGCGTGATGATGCCCGCTGGCTGACCCATTGGGAAGGGTGCATTTGCATGCATGCGTGGATGCAACACGGGCAACACGGCGGGATGCTAGAATGAGAGATTCGACTTTTTTTTTTCTTTTCATCTTTGCCATCAAGGGACTCGTCATGGTCGATGCCCATGCATCCCTGTTGCAGTTGGGGATCGTCAATCCCCTTGCAGCTGGACGACTTCCATGGAGGACAGAAGCAGGCTTGCACAACCTCGTGTTGCATGACATGGGACCGAAGTATAGAAAAAGGCGCCCGCCTATGTTGGGGCGAGTGAAGACAACTGGTTCTCATCGGGACGCAAAGAGTGAAAATAAGAAGAAAAGAAAAAAAAAAAAAAAAAAAAAAAAAAAAAAGAGAGAGAGAGAGAGAGAGAGAGAGAGAGAGAGAGAGGAAGAGAGAGAGAGAGAGAGAGAGAAAAAGACTAGACAAGAAAACTAATGCCAAGTCTCTCCGTCTTTTCAGTCTCATCGCCTACAAAATCACGTCCTTGAAGCCGTTGCGGGTGGAGGAATCGGCTGTCGGGACCGGCGGCCTCTGCGGCAGCGCCTTTCTCAACTACCGATTCGAGGAGCATGTCCGGGACCGGCTCGGACAGGCGCGCTTCGACGACATGAAGGCCAAGAAGCAGAGGACGTGGCAGACGGCGCTCAAGAACTTTGAGGAGTTTGTGAAGCGCAACTTCAACGAGGACATGCATCAGGAGGTCAATGTGCCGTGAGTGAAACAAACAGAGTGAAAAAAAAAAGAAGAAAAAAATACCTTCCATACTGACACGACGCAACTACCTAGCTTTCCTGGATTGCCCGATGATCAAGAGGCCGGCCTCGACTGCGGCTTTCTTGTCATGACGGCACAACAGATCAAGGACATCTTTGAGCCCGTGGTCAAGGAGGTCTGCGATCTTGTCCAGGGCCAGGTCGAGGGTCTTCGCGCCAAGGGGGGCATCGTGTCTGGCATCGTGCTGGTGGGCGGGTTTGGACAAAGCGATTACCTCTACCGACGTCTCAAGGCACACTTTAGCAGGAGCGCCGCGCCGCCGCCGTATAGCGAACGGCCGACGCATGCGCACGCGCGGGCGACGCAGGACCACGGTTCCATCGAGGTGATGCAGCCCGTGTACGCGTGGACGGCCGTGGTGCGCGGCGCGGTGCTGCGGGGACTCGAGGGCAACATGGTGGTTTCGCGAAAGTCAAGAATGCACTATGGCACGTCGTATGCCACGGCGTACGATGAGGAGAAGCACTCTGTGGGCGAGCGGTACTGGTCGCCCCTGTGGGAGCGGTGGATGGTTTCAGACCGCATGCAGTGGCATATCGCCAAGGTGCGTTGTTCCCCCTCTGTTCCCCCTCCATGCTTGGCCACCGTCTTGGCTTCTTGGCTCAAGCAGGCCCGGGCAAGAGACTCCCGGCCTATCTCGACTTGCCCGTGCTGCATTCCATATCATATGTGCATGGCTCGTCTTACCCTTGCTGACCGTCGTCTCCAGGGCGATGACCTTTCGCCGTCGTCACCCATCGCATTCCACTACACGAGAAACTTCCGGCCAGGCCAGTCGCTCGTCGTGTCGGACGATCTGATAGCGTGTGACGCGGACGAGCCTCCGGCGGCATACACGCGGGATCTGATCCATGTGTGCACGCTGACGACGGACTTGAATGCCGTTCCACGCAGCATGTTCACACGCCTGACCACGACGCGGGGCGTCGAGTTTGACAACCTCGACTTTGCGCTGGAAATGACGGTCGACAGTGCAGGCCTGCGCTTTGAGCTGAAGGTGGACGGCCAGCGGTACGGGAGGGTGGAGGCCAAGTTTCATCAGGACTAGTTGGATGTTGAGTTGAGGATGATGCGTGCGTGTGCGTGTGCGTGTGCGTGTGCGTGTGCGTGTGCGTGTGCGTGTGCGTGTGAGTGTGTGAGTGTGAATGGGTGGGTGGGTGTGCATCGTATCGGGTTGGGCTTGGGCCGACGTGCTGCATCGTGGGGAAATCGAACATGTATCGAGCGCAACGAGTCAACGACGCACGAGAATGAATTGTGAGGGATGGCTGGAGGGCCATGTGATGATGTATGTGATGGATGAGTGCCCAAACGCGGACGCATCATTGTGCGTGAGCGCCCCTCCCCCTCCTTCCTTGAAGTTCCTTCCCTCTCTGTTGCAGTTTCCCACCCAAAGGGGCTCCCCCCCAGCAAAAAGAAGAAGAAGAAAAAAGGAGGGAGCGGGAACCGCCCATGCACGCACAGTACAGTGGGGCGGCGGGCGTGGACGGGTGGTCCGTGGACGTGTGGATGCCGCCTTGCCGCGTCTCTTTTTAAATTCCACATCGTCTCCAAATGCCCAGCTGGTGGCGCGTTGCCTGCTTCGAATCCCTTGAGCAAAAAGAGACACGCGCGCGCGCCGTGCTGGACTCTGTTTGTATTGATTGATTTCTTGTCTTCTCACGTTTCATCCTCTTCTTCATCATCATTCGACACGTCTAGTTCTCTTTCCACCGTTGTTGTTGTTTTGCTCGTCCATTTCTCCCGCGCGCCTTGGGCCCATTAAAAGGCTGCAAACACAAACATCGGCGCCCACCGACC
>SRQA01000312.1:0-26137 GCA_018360365.1 Claviceps citrina | reverse complement strand
TATATATAATAATTTTAATACTAGGAATTCTTTTTTTTTATTATAAAAGTCATTATAATTATATATAATAAAAAAAGGCTACTTAAGATATATAAATCTTAAGTAAGGTAGCTATAGCTTATAAATTTAAATATAAAAATCTTAACTAGTATAGTTATAGTAGTAAAAATCCTAGTTTACTAGCTTTCTTTATAAGTAATAATATAGGAAAGGTTAAAGGGTTATATATATAAAAAAAAAGAATATATAATATTTAGTATTATAAGATTAAATAATATCCTATATATTGGATTAGTTTTATAATTATAGTATATACTAAACCTAGCTTTTAAGTCAGATTATAACTTTATTATTATTAATAAGAGCCTTAAGTATATAATTTAGTAAGGACTTTATTATTATATTAGCTAGGTTATTTTTTTTAATAATCTAGTAGATTTTAAAAATCTTATAGCGCTTATATAACTACCTTAGGGCTATAATATTAATTATAAGGCGCTTTTTCTTTATAATACTAAGCTTAATAAAGCACTTATAAAAGGAGTAAAAGTTAGTATAAAACATTAGAGGAATATTAGGCAGGGAGAGCTAGGCTATAATTATATTTAAGGTTATACTAATTATATAAGCTATATTAATACCTTAAACTATACTATAAAGCTTAGAAGCTAGTATACTTTAAATAATATACTTATACTTTATAAAGCTATATATAATAATATTACCTTTAAATATAAACTTTATATTATTATTATAAAGGAAGCTTTTATTACTAATTATAATAATATAGCTAATTTATAAGCTATAATTATAGTTATTTATAAAGAAGCTATTGATAAAAATAAAGAGCTTTAAGGTTATAAAATTAAGTAATATATATATTAATTTATAGTTTATATACTATATTCACTATTTAATTTACTTATTAAGGGTTTTAATATTAGTAGTATTAGGTTATTACTTTTAGGTAGTAGTAAATAAATTAAATAAAGCTTTAGGTTAATATATTATTATAATATATACTTTATAGGCTCTTTGCTTTATATATTCCTTCTAGGTAGTCTTTTAAAAAAGGTTAATTAGCTTAAGCTTAGAGGCTTAGCCCTTTTACTATAAAGATATTATAAAATTTATTAAGAGTATTAGCTTATAACTATTAAAAAAAATTATATTATTTAGTATAAGCTTTTCTTTAGGCTTTATAGTAAAATTAGCTTTAATTAATTAATCTTTATTATAGTTAAAGAAATGCTAGTTACTAAAAATAAGGGTGTTATTTATTTATATACTTATAATACTAAAAGTATTATTAAAAGTAGTAATAAGTATATAAGGATTATATAAAAAGGTTATTATACTAAGCTTCTTATAATAGTATATAAAGTATATTACCTACTAATATATACTAGCTTTTATAATACTATAAAAAGGTCTAATTATTACTATAATTATACCTTAGGAATACTAGTCCTTAATTTCTTTAGGAAGGCGCGCTAGTATTATGTAATTAAGGGTAGTGTTTAACTATATATATGCTTATATAATATTATAAATTTATATATAAATACGTTTTATATTAAGCAAAGAGGTAAGGGCTATAATAAGCCTTTAGCTTATATATTAGATTATTAGGAATTATATTAAAATAATCTCCTTACTAGTACTATTATAGCCTTAGATTATAAGGTAGGATTTTTTATATAGTTTATTAGTGCTCTTACTTTTAATTTTTATTTATAAAATAGCTTTTAATAATATATTTTATACTATATTTATAAGAGTTAAAAGGCTTAAAGTAAAAGATATTATAAGCTAGCAAAGCCTTAATTTCCTTATAGTTAGAGAGCTTAAAGGGCTTACTAAGGGTTATAATTTTTCTTTATTAATATAAATCTTATACTAGAATTATATCTACCTCTTTTTTAGTAAAAAGAAAGGCTATAATACCTTTATATATAAGGAATACCTTAAAGAATATAACTTTTATAAAGTTTTTATTAATTAGGTATATTTTCTAGGGATATTTATAGCCTCTCTTTACCTAAGGGATTATAATCTCTTATAAACCTTATAAAGCTTTATTTTACTCTAGTATTATAATATATATAAGGTTTTTAATTAAGTAATTTAAAATCTTTTTATTAAGAAATCTAATTTTTTAAGGTTTTTTATAGCCTCTCTTAGTAGGAGGGTTACTAATATTATTAGTTAGAATAGTGTAGTTAGTAGTAATATTATTACTATTATTTATATAAGTAGTAATATTTTTAGTATTATCCGCGTAAGTAGTAATACTATTATTATTAGCTATGCAAGCGGCAATATTATTACTATTAGTTATATAAGTAGTAATGCTACTACTATTAGTTATCTTTAGATTTATAGGATTAAGTAGTTTAATAATATAAAAGGCTTCTTCCTTAAGGAATATATTATAAAGAAAGGGCTTAATAAATATAATACTAAATTAGGCTAAGCTATAAGGTATTTTTACTATATAAGTCTTTCCTTTAGTAAATAAAAGCTTAAAGAGTCCTTACTAGCTATTCTTCTTATATTAGACCTAAATATTTAATTATCGTAGGAGGTTATAAGTTAGAAAGATTATAAGTTTATTATAAAGGGTAAGGGTGTTTTATATCTAATACTTTACTATAGCCTTATAGGTATTAAAAATAGCCTTATAAATAGCTTTAGTATATTATATAACTAAGAAGGAGGGTAGTAAGTTATATAATAGGCATAGGTATATACTAAATATAAAAAAACCTTTCGCGATTTCGCCCGCACTACTATACTAACGCAAAACCGCCTCTAAAACAAAAAAAACACTAGATTTAAAATTATTATATTTATTTACCCTACCTTTTAATAGTATATTATAACTAAAGCGTAAGTATAGTAATAAATAAAATACTAATAAATATTAATAATAGAAATTATAGGCTTACCTAAAGCTACTACTACCTTAATATAAGTAAAGGGGGGTATATAATAGAAACCTAAAGTAATATTACACTAGCACTTATATAAAATATAATTCTAGATTATTTAAAGGAAGAATATAAGGAAATTACTAACCTTATTTTAATAGTATTACTAAGAAGTGTGTAAAAGGTAGTTTTTTAAGCTATTAATATAGTAAAAATATATACTAAATATATAGCTACCTTAGGTAATACCCTCTCTAGCCTTACTAAAAAAAACCTTAAGAAAATAGTTAAAAAAGTAGTTAAAAAAGCTATTAATAATACCTTTAAAATAGCCTTAATATAAGCTTTTATTATTACTAATAAGGTGCTAATTATAAATACTATTACTAGACTACTAAACTAAACTATTACTATACTAGTCTCCCTAAGGGTATACTAAGAAGTTATTATTAAAAATATAACTAAAGTATTAGCTAAATAATTTCTAAATAAAATAATTATAATAACTAACTAAGCCCTTAGCACTAAGGCAATAGTAATAGCCTAATACCTTTAGAGTAGTAATATAGTTATAATATTTTATAAGATTTTAAAAAAATATACTAAAGACCTAACCTAAGTAAAGAATATTTTTAGTAAGGGAGTAATACTAAGCTATTATATTTTTAGTATTATTATTAAAGGATTTCTTATAGTAAAGAACTAATCTTATAAAGGTCTTCTTACTTAGCTTAAGAAAGTAAATAGCCCTAGCTTTATTAAGGTTATAATATAAAAACCTTATAGTATTATAATAAAAGTATTACTTATTATTAGAATTAATAAAGTTAAGATAGTAAACTACTTATACTACTTTAGGGTAATTTATAAGGTAAAGATTTTTAATATTAAACCCTATAATAAGGCACTAAACCTTTATTAATACTTTAAGTATTATATATTTAGGTATATTATAGTATACTATAAAGTAGTCCCCTAATATAGCTATTATGTAAGCACTAGCTACTTAATAAAAAATAACTACCTAGCTAAGAGGGATAAGACTAAAGCTAGATATATTAACTATAAGAAACTATACTTAGTATAGTCTTATAGCTACTTAGTTATAAATAAAGTATAAAATAAAGTAAGGGCCTTTTATATATCTAAACCCCTTACCTTTACTAAGCTATTATTAATTAAGTTTTACTTACTAATAAGTACTAGACTATTACTTAGTAAGGGATATATAAGGGAGGCTAGTAGCTCCCTTACTAAAAAAGAATTACTATAAAATAAGGCAGCTAGCTATAAAAGTAAACTATTTAAGCTATAGGCCTTACCTTCCCTAAATAAAGCTACCTAGGGTAATATTAAAGGCTTTTTTAGCTAGCCTAGCGCTCTTATAATAGCTTTAAATATACTAAGTACCTAAGATTTAATTTAATTTATATAATATAAGTTATATATTAAAATATAAGAAAGAATACTAAACTTATTTAAGTAATGCTAGGCTACTATACTAATACTAATATAATAGTAATATAGGAGTTTATAAAAGTAAGTAAGCTACCCCTATACTTTAGCCTAAGATATTACTAGCTAGTAATATATAAAGGTAAGGTAGCTATTTATATATATAAGTGTTATAATCCTAAGGCTTAGGTAGCTAAGTTTAGTAAGGATTAGTATTTTATTATAATTAAGGGTATAAATATTTATACTATTTATTCCCTAAGCTATAAAAGGGAATAAAATACCCTAATTAAAAAACTTATAATAACTCCCCTAGGGCCTTATAATATAATTATAAGGGACTTTAACTTATACTACCCCTTATAAAATAAATATAACTAAAACTTACTAGGTAGTAAAACCTTACTAAACCTAATAGTATAGTAAAGGCTAGGGCTTATTATACCTTATAGTAAGGTAATATAGTAGGCTAAAGGAAGATAAAATAATATTATTAACCTAGCCTAGGTATTTTATAATATTAAGACTAAATTTATAAAGGAAGAGAACCTTAGTAGTTTTAATTATTTACTATAGCTTATATATATTTATACTAGTAAGGACTTTTTATATAGCTAAAAGGTAATATATACTTAGAAAATACTAAATAAACATTTTATAATAATAAAGGCTAAATATAGGTTTTATATAGTAACTATATAAATCTCCCTTACTTACCTAAATAATATTAACTAGTATACTAAGTAAATTACTAAGAAGCTATATAAGATTATAAACCTAGTAGTACTAAAAAAAATCTATAAAAGCCTAGCTTAATAGCTATAGTAAAATAAGAGGGTTAAGAATATAATTACTACAGCTTACTAGGCCTAGTACTAGTAAAGAGTAAGTTATATAAACTATAACTTATAAATTATAACTAAGGTAGTAAAGAAATAATTTTAAGTTATAGCTAAAAAAAGATAAAGTACTTAGAAATAAGTAGTTTATAAGGCTTTCTTTTATTATATTAGCCTTTAGGCTTTTAAGAAATAAGCTAGGTTAAGAAGTAAACTCTTACTAAATACTTAGTAAATACTAATACTTTTTTATAAAAAAAAAGAGAATACTTAGAAAGTAAAGATATATTATATTAAAGTAAAAGTATTTACTAAATACTTTTTCCTAGCCTTAAATACTAAACTAAATAATATTTTACTAAAGATAAATACTTACCTTAATTTTATTATATTTCCGAATAGTAACTACTTTAACCTAAAGAAAATGTATTAAATTATTTAGTTTATAGTTAGCTAAAAAGTACCTAGAATTAATAAAATCCTAGTAAGGCCCTTTAAGGCTTATAGTGAACCTTTAGCTACTATACTTATTATACTTCTTAATACTTATTATAGAATTAAATACTACTTAAAACTATACTAAAAAGGTTTTATAATAGGTCTAAAAAAACTAAGGAAAACTCTTATAAATCTATATAGGGTAGGGGTATAGTGCCTTATTACTCCTTTAAATATTATTAAAAAGGTAATAAAAATAGTAATAGTAGTATAGCTTATTAGCATTACTAAAAAGGAAGGGGCCTTACTTAAAATATAAATAAGAAATTAAGCTAAGAGGTTAATAAAATATACTCTTAGTATACTAAAGGAAGTAGTAAGAGTAATATAGTATTATAGTAGGACTATATTACTTTTATAACTAAATATATTAATAGCTTTTAATACTATTTACTAGTATAAGCTACTTTATATTATACTATAATAAAGCATCCCTAACTAGATAATAGCATAGACCTAGGGGTTTATTATAAATAAAATAGTAACTTTTTTATTTAAGAACTAATTATTTAATATATACTTAGTTAGGGCTAGGGTCCCTTAAGGCTTCCTTATTTCTTTAATTTTATTTTTACTTTATATTATACTTTTTTATAATAAGCTAGTATATATTAAGTTTATACTTACCTTAGGATTTTTTAATAATATAAATATTATTATATATAAAAGAATTATAAAGAAAAATTAGACTTACCTTAAGGCTATATAAGAAGTTTACTAAGAATAGTTTAAAAAGTTTAGCTTTAAGTTTTACTTCTAAAAAGGTTAGTTAATATACTTTAAATATTACTACTATTTTAATACTACCCTAGTCTAACTTCAAATTATAATAATATAGCTAGTTTAGTTTACCTAATTCTTAGGTATTTAGGTTTACTAAAAGCTAAGTTAAAAAGTATACTAAGCTAAAACTATAGCTAAGCTAAAATAATAATAGCTTGCCTTAATATTACTTATAGTATTTATATAAGGCTATAGCCTTTATAAAGTAAAGCTACTTTATACCTAGGTTATTAAAAGTATAATTACTTATAATATAGGATTTTATTATACCTAGGCTAGGTATAGTAAGATTATAAAAGGTATAGTAAAGGTATTTATAATTAAATAAAATAAATACCTTTAGATTATTACTAATACTCATAAGGCTATACTACTTTTACTACTTAAAACTAAAATAATTATCCCTTTCCTAAACTTTTATTTAAACTTTTATTACTAAAACTATTATAAATAATTAAAATTTAGTAGAATAATAAAAAGAATATATAGTATATATATAGTAATAGTAACCTTACTATATAACTAAAGGACTTATAAATAACCTAAATACCCCTTACTAGCTTATATAGTATTATTAAAAAGGCCCTCTCTTACTTTTAATAACTTATTAGTTAAGAAAAAACTTAAGTAAGACTAAAGAAATAAATAATATTATAATAAAAATAGTGCTTAAGAGCGCTAGCTATAACACACTCTTATAGTAATAAAATATAGCCTAAGCTTTTACTTTATATATAAGGTAGTGCTTTTTTATAAAGTAATATAAAAGTATAAGTCTACTACCCTTATTTAAATATATATAAAAAAGATAAGGCTATAAGCTTTTTTATATAAAAAATATATACTAAAGGTAAACTTTTTACTTTATTTCTATAGGAATACCTTAGAAATATATTATTATATTATTATAAAATACTTATAATTTACTAAGCTTTAGCTTATTTATTTAAGTTCTAGTTCCCTTTAGAACTAATATAAAGTAACTACTACTTTTAATAACTATTACACTACCTTTATTATAGCCTATTAGCTTATATAAATAAAATAGCTAAGATAATTTACTTTAGTAATATATTTATATAAGGTTATAAAAGAGGTAAAGGCTATAAAAGTAAAGGGCTTTAGCTAAGGGCTAGTAAAGGCTATAATAAACTAGGAAAATAACTAGTCTTATATTATAATTATATAACTAAGAGATAATACTTATACTAAAACCTTAGTAAGTAAGCCCTAGGAAAAAGAAGAATAAGTAAAACCTAAACTAATTTACTTATATATAGTAAAGTAAACCTAAATAATAAAGAAAAACCCTAGCCTTATTCCTAACTCTAGCCCTACCCCTTACCCTAACCTCTCCTACCCTAGCTACTTCTAGGTAAGTATAAAATATAAATAATAAAGGAAAAGGAAATTCTATAAATAAAAAAAATTAGCCCTAGCCCTATCCTTAACTCTAGCCTTGCCCCTTACCTTACCTCTTACCCTAACCTTTCTTACTCTAGCTACTTTTAAGTAAGTGCTTATAAAAATACTTTACTAAAGGGCCTAGGGTTTTAGGCTTATTAGACTTATCCCTATCCCCCCTTACCTGCCTATTAAATATATATTATACTAGGATATTTTGCTTAATAAAAGCAAGGTATATTATATACTTTTATACCTTAGAGTTATACTTTATCTTCTTTTTTACTTATTATATTATTACTTTAGCTACTACTATTATAACTATTTTTTCCTAGTATTAAACTACCTTAAATACCTTATAAGCTTATTTCTTATCCTTCTTTACTTATTATTATATTACTTTTTACTATATTATTAGCTTAGCTACTACTACCTTATAAATAGCTTTATTAAATACTAAGTAAGCCTACCCCTTAGCCTACTAAGCTTTTATTATACTTTTTATTATATATTTAGGTACTACCTTCTTAATATTTATTTCTTAAAGCTAGCCCTTATTATAAGTATATTTTACTATTACCTTAAAAGAGTTAGTAATTTACTACTAAACTACTAGGTCCTTATAGTATAAGAAGATTTTCTTTTTATAAAGGGTAATATTTTTAAAATATAAGGCTATTTTCTTTTAGTACTAAGCTAAATTACTTATAAAGAAAAGTAAGACTAAGGTAGCTAAGGCTATAATACCTTGTTAATTAATTACTTATATAGCTTTATTTTATAAGGTATTATACTATACTTATTATATATAAAATTAGCAAGTATTATAGGACCTAGGTAAGGTTAGTTTTAGTAGTATAAGGGACTTATATTAAGAGCTTAACTATTCTTTAGCTACTTTCTTAACTTTAGTAGCTTAGTAATTATAGTATTATATATAATATTTTACTTTAGCTAAACTAATTAAGCACTACCTAAAATAAGTTATAAAAATAAAGAAAATACTTACTTAATAATATTTTTTACTATTATATATATATTTATAGTAAAAGCTACTAAGTCCTAAATAAATTAGCGCTAGACTTATAAAAAATAATATTAAAATACTTACCTAGCTATATATAGCATTAAGTATTAGGATTTTTATAATAATAAAAATATAAAAAATATAAATACTTATTATTTAGCTTATACTAAGGTAGGGTTAGTATTAAAGAAGGTAGGGGATTATAACTTAATAAAACTTACCTCTTATGTAAGTATTAGATTAATTTTTACTATATTTATATAATACATTTAAAAGAAAGTAATATAAGAAAGGCAAGGGGCTAGACTAAGGCTAAAGGGGTTTATAACTTACTAAAAAATTACTAATATTAATAAGAAGGGAAAAGGGGTTAAAAACTATAAGAAAACCTCCCTCTCTTATACCTAAAGGGGGGGACTAGCTAAATTAGCTAGATTACTTAATTACTTACTAAATTACTTACTTTAACCTAAAGAGAAAATTATTATTAATTTACTAATTATATAAGGCTATTTATAGGTCCTAGACTAAACCCCTTGCTTAGCTGCTACTAAACCTTACTAGAACCTTTAAGTTATACTAATTTTTCCTAAGCACACCCCTAATTTTTTGTTTGCTTACCTTATTTTTTTATTTATTTACCTTTGCTAGTACCTAGCACTACTATAAGGCTAAGCTACTAACATTTACTATTACCTAGGTAAGGAATAACTAATTATAAGTCTCTTATAAACCTAGACCTAGACTTTCTTTAGGGTAATTTTACCTTTTATATATACTTTTAGTAATTATTACTAAGACTTAGCTAGTAGGTAATATACTTTTTTTTATAATTAAAACCTTAGTAAACCTAATAGGGTCTGTGCGTAGCCTAATAAGTATATATAAGTTTTCCTCCCTATACTAGGGTTTTTCCTATATAAATTAGTAGTAGAAGTTTTAGATATTAGCCCCTTAGGGAGCTAACTAGTGTACTATAATAATAATAATGATACTCTTAAAATAGCTTTAATATAAGCTTTTATTATTATTAATAAAGTATTAATTATAAATATTATTATTAAACTAGTAAACTAAGCTATTATTGTACTAGTTTTTTTTAAAATATATTAAAAAGTTATTATTAAAAATATAATTAAAGTATTATTTAAATAATTCTTAAATAAAATAATTATAATAATTCATTACGCCTTTAGTACTAAAATAGTAATAATAATATAATACTTTTAAAATAATAATATAATTATAACCTTTTATAAAATATTAAAAAAATACTTTAAAAACCTAACTTAAGTAAAGATTATTTTTAGTAAAAAAATAATACTAAATTATTATATTTTTAGTATTATTAATAAAGAATTCTTTATATTAAAAAACTAATTTTATAAAGGTTTATTAGTGTCGGAATTATTACATATATTACGGGTTAACCTTAGCAGCCTCGCTTAGCGCACGGCTCCGCCTAGCTAACTAAGGCTACACGCGTTATAATTAGCTATATATAGACTACTACTGTTACGGTCTAGAAGGGACCTCCACAAATACGTGGGTACCCTTACTATAAAGGAGGGATTTAGCTAGATTTAGGTAAATATTATTAATTATACACTTGCACATATACTACGTACACTTTAGCACTTATTTGTAATAGTATTAGGCTTTGCCTAATGTGGGGCTAATGCGGGTGCGCATTAGTAGTTATGCGTACCTTGCCTCGCGCGTAGGGCTTATATATAATAATAGGGGGGTATTTATAGTAAGGGTATAAAGAAGGCATAATAAAGTCTTTATATTACTTTTCCTTCCTTTCTTTTTATATTTTTTAATAGTATTCTAATGCTTATTAGTAATAGTAATAGGGCTAGTTTATAATATTTAAAAAATATTCTTTAGCCTTATGTTTCTTTTAGCTACTAAAATAAACTAATATACCTTTAAATATAAACATAAACACATAAGCTAATAAACCCGCTTCTCTAATAGTAGAAGATATAATAATAATTCTTAACTATATTAATATAACCCTAACTATATAAGGTAATACTCTTATAGCTATATAATAGCGCTTTAATACTATATAAGAGCGGGAAGACACTACTATAGTAATAATTTAGGCTATATAAGCTATTACTAACTATATAATCTAATTTACTATTATTACTACCTTAGCTATATCCCTTCCCTTACCTACTAATATAACCCTCCCTTCTAGGGTAACTAACCTCCTTTTACCTCCTACTATACTTCTAGTTTACTATAGGCTAATTCTAATAGGCTTTCCTTATAATAGTAAATAATTTACCTTTAATACCTAGCGCTTCTTTATAATATATAAGCTATAGGCAAATTATAACTTTATTAGTTCTGCTATAAACTAGTAAATATTTATTTACTAAAACCTCTTATTCTTTATTTAGGCTAAGGTTACTTTATTCTTTAAGAAGGGTAATTTTATTTATTATAACCTAGCTATCTTTCTAGACTATTTCTCTAAGCTTTACTTTAACCCTTATTACTATAAGATAGCTCTTACTAAACTTAACTAAATAAAGTAAGCTAGTAATAAATCCTTCTTTACTTTCTTTATTTACTTTAAGTAAAAACTCTCCCTTACTAGTAGTATAAGCTAGGATAATAAGGTTTGTCTTACTAAGCTATATTATACGCTTAATAAGCAAATATATAATATATATATTAGCTATAGTATTTTCTATAATAGCTATAATACTACTATAAAGCAGTACTATACTATTACCCTAGACCTTAAGACTTTTATACTTAAGGATTACTTTTACACTAAGTATTTAATAAATCCTTTAGCTTAGTATTACTATACTACTAACTATAAGGGGAATATAGCTATATTTAGGGTAAATACTATAGGGACCTAGGGTAAGGGCAGGAAGAAGAAGAAGCTAAAGGCTAAGGATATAGCCTTACCCTTTACTTAAGTATAAGCTAAGTAGGTAACTAACTAGGAGATAGTATATTACTAAAAGTCTAGTGCTTACTTATGCTATAAAGAGATAGGTTATATAGCTTATAACTACTCCCTTCTTCCCTTTTTTTAGCCTAAGGTCTGTATTTAATAAGCTATTACTAAGGCTAATAACTATAAGTATAAGGAGAAGGAGGAGAATAGAATAGAAAAAAACTAGCCCCTATAGTAAGTCTTATATAAAGGCTTTTAGGCTTTATTATATAGCAGACTTTAGGTTAGAAGGAGGTAGAGTTAATAAAGTATAATAAAACTTATAAATATATAAATTACCTAGTATTCTTTATTCCTATTCTCTTTAACTTATTCTTTTTTATAAACACCCTAATTAACTATAGCTATAAGTACTATAGTACTATTAGTAAGTTTACTACTTAATAGCTAGGCCTTAAGCTTATTTAGCTACCTTTAAGGCACTAGGTAAGGACTACTATTAAGGTTTAATAATAGGAATAATAAGCACTTAAGAGGGAGTCTAGTATTACTTACCTTGCCTACACTATAATTAATATTAATAGCTAGTAGTTATTTATTTGCCTTTATATAGTCCTAAGCCTTGCCTAGAATATAATCTTTAGCTTACTATAAATAAAATACTATAATATTACTTTTTATATTACTTAGCAAAAGCTAATAGTAAGTATAGTAAAAGGCCTTATAGTATAGAAGTCCTTAAGTTACGCCTAGGGCAAGGCTATATAGGGTATAATAAGGTCTGCCTTTATAGTTATAGCTAAGTAGGCTTGCTGCTTTTAGAATATAATTATTTAGTTTATAAGCACTAGCTTATATAAGTTAATATTTATCCTTTAGGTTATTATGCCTAAGTTATAGCCTAAGGACTCTTATATAGCCCTACTAGCTAAGCTTTATAACTTTACTAATTTTTTTAATAAGTCTAAGGCAGACACTCTCCTACCCTATTATAATACCTTAGACTACTATATTTATCTTTATAAGTCTCCTAATAGGTCCCTCCCCTCTCTCCCTTAGGGCCTATTATACTTTATACCTTAGGATTAGTTATTTAAACTCTAGTAATAGCTTATAAAGCTTTTAAATAAGGGATAGATCTAAGCTAGCTTTTTTTTAGTAGTTACTCTAGTCCTCTTAGTTAAGAAGGCTAGTAAGGGCTAGTAGTTTTATGTAAATTACTATGCTTTTAATAAGATTATAAAATAGGACTACTACTTATTACCTTTTATTAAGGAAACCCTTTGCTCTCTAGCCTATATATAATAGTTTACTAAGGTAGATATTTAGGTAGCTTTTTATAAGCTATAGGTTACTAAGAGGGATAAGGCTCTTATAGTATTTTAGATATAGTTTAGGCTATTTAAGTAGCTTATCTACCCCTTTAGCCTAGCGGGTGCGCTTACTATTTTTTAGTGTTATGTTAATAACGCCCTTAGTAATACCCTTAGCGACTTTATTATGGCCTACTTAGATAATATCCTAGTTTATTCTAGAGGCTTAAGGCGTAATTATTTACAGAAGGTTTGCGTGGTTTTAAGCCGCCTATAGGCAGCAGGCCTTAACCTTAACCTTAATAAGTTTATTTTTACTACCTAATAGGTCTACTACCTTAGGTATATTATTATAGTAGGCAAGAGTATACACCCTAACCCTGCTAAGGTTTAGGCTATTTAGGACTAGGCAGCCCTAATAAAGCTATAGGGTATATATAGCTTCCTTAGTTTTATAAATTTTTATTATAACTTTATTTTAAATTTCTTCTAAGTTACTAACTCCTTTTATAATTTTATAAAAAACGGTATTTTTTTTATTTAGAAGTAGTAAAAGGCCTATGCTTTTAATAAGCTTAAGTGTCTCTTTATCTTAGACCTAATCCTAGCTTAATAGGACCCTAACTAGGATATAATAGTTAAGGCAAACTACTTTAGTATTACTCTTAGTAGTTACCTTCTCTAGCTTTAGATAGATAGCGTTTAGTACTTTATTACTTATTACTTAGCTTAGCTAACCCTTTCTTAGTAAAACTATATTATTTATAATAAGAAGCTTCTAGCTATTATCTCCTACCTTAAGGTATAGTTAGCTAAGCTTTAGGGTGTTTTTAAGCCCTTTACTATCTACACTAATTATAAGAGCTTTAAGTACTTTATAACCCCTAAAATTATAACTAAGTATTAGGCTTATTAAGCTAAGATACTTTTATAGTATTATTACTACCTATAGTACTAACCTATATAATATTAGTAGCGTGCTAATATACTCTCCTAATAAGGCTAGAATAAGGTAGGGCTAACCCTATAGTATAGCTACTTTCTTTAACCTTTATTTATTTAGGCTATTTTTATAAGTTATTATGGACTGGCCCTATTGCTACTGCTAATAGGCGTCGGAATGCTATCAAAAGACATAAAGAGAAAGGAAGGAAAGGTAACACAAAGACCCTGTTATGCCCCCTTTATACCCTTGCTACAGATACCCCCCTATCGTTGTGCGTAAGCCCTACGCGCGAGGCAAGGTGCGCATAACCACTAATACGCACCCGCATCAGCCCCACATTAGGCAAAGCCCAATACCATCACATAGCCTTCCGCCCCGGGCAGCGGCCGTGCTACGCAGACGCCGCCTGCATAAAAGCGTCAGGTTAGCAAGAAAAAGCCACGGGCAAGTAAATTAAGAAACAAAACGCCCCCGTCGCGTTAAACGCCGCTAGGGGAGGTGAGCCAGCCTAGCCAGGACAGGCACCAGACCAGTGAGTTAAGGAGACAGTCTAGGGACAGGCAGCAGACCAAGACAGAGGGACATAGAACTAAATAGAACCGTGAACCCTGCCAGGCAGCGCAAACAAGTAATGTAATAAACACAATAGGCGCGGTGCGGGCATAACACGCTGCACCAAACAGCTAGCACGGAAGCGAGACATGGGCTGTTAACAGTCGCTAGTGGTTAGACCGTGTCCGAGCAACCCGCCTGATGTCGGTACCTAGTTAGAGTAAGGCGCCCGCATCGGGCGCGAGAAGCGAGCCATTAACAGCTGGCACAGCCGGCTGGTATTGTAAGAACCTGTGGTTGTTGTTATTCGCGCGTAACACCTAGACCAAACAACGCCGCATCAGACGCCCGTTAGAGGTACAAAAACCTTATCTTGTCCGCCCCTAGAGTCCCACTAACTATCCTCCTCTATCCCCCCTGTCACAAAGAGTTTTTGGTCTATTGCCCATTGCCTCCTTACAGACTTGTTGTTATTCCTAAGCCCACTCTGCATTGCTAAATCCCACGCCTAGTCGCTCACCATGTCATAGCCGCCCTAAGGCCCGCCGCCACCGCAGTACCCGCCGCCGCCGTACCACCCAGGCTACGCCTAGGCGCTATTTCCCCTGTATAGCTTCCGGAATATTAGCGAGCAGCCCCCGCCCGCCCCGGCCGCCTATATACACCCGCAGCCGCCGCAGCCTCCCCTAGGCGCGCCACGCCAGCCCCCGCAACCGCCTCACGGCGCGTAGGGCAATGTCCCGCCCTCGCACTAGCACTAGGCGCGGGCCCTAGGCAAGTTTATCATAGAAGGAGACTCTAACGAGGAGGGCAACACTATGCCCACAACCATTAACCTGCCCTACATCTAGTGCATCCTCATCGCTATCCGATCAGGCAGACTAGACTGTGAGCGTAGTCCCCGCGGGAAGTCGTGCAAGAGCTGCCGGAAGGGCCGCTAGAAATGCATGTAGGACACGCGTACGCTAGCGGCCAATCCCCGCATTAGGCATACTATGCGCGCCCTAATGCAAGCCGTGGCTAAGGGCCGCGCTATTATCACACCGGAGGTGCATCGCAAGGGGACCTAGCAGATCCGGACAGCCGCTGTCCTAACACCCAAATTCCGCGCCCTAGGTAATAGATTCACCAACCTGTACCGCCACGCTAAGTACGCCCTGGTCGCTATCCGGACCATCCACAACGCCCCCGCCGCCGCCGCACCCGCTAACAACACGCCCGTTACAGGGAGTGCCGCGCCCGCACTACCTAGCGACGCAGCCGCTAACCCGTTTCTTATGTCCCCCAGCGCCCTCATCCGGGGCGCCGCGCAGCCGCTAGTCTAACCCCTTGCCTAGCTCAGAAGCGTGCTATTCGCGCAGGGGGAGCGGAACGCCTAGGCCATGGCCAGCTACTAGCAGCACACCGCGCAGTCCTTTAGGGCCATGCAGAGGGCCGTGGAGGAGCAGATAGCAATGCTACAGAGCGTCGTGTAGCCGCCGCGGCGATCCTACAGGCCTGGCCCGTGGGTGGAGGAATTGCCAAACACCCCCTAACGCCCCTAACGCGCCCCGCAAGGGCGCACGCTAGAGAGCCGTTAACACCGCCAAGAGAGAGACAAAAGGGACGCGTAGGTGATCTTAATGGCGCTGTCCCGGATGCGGCGCGACACCCCCTCCCCCGACCCCTACAACGACAAGCTACCCCTAGAGTCGCCTAGCAACCGATACGGGGTCTACTAAGGCGGGGGAGGAAGAAGGGCAGGTAGGAGAGAGGGGGAAGGAGACCGATTAGGGGCAAGTCAGGCCCTGAGCGGCGAATGTACGTAGCTTTGTAAGAGAACCCTGTTTAAGAACCTGCCGGGGACCGTTATTATACTATACACTGCCCCATTCCGCCTTATAGTCCGCTAGGGCCTGTGTGTCCGCCAGGTTCTCGAGCGGCTCCCACGTTGGCGTTAAGTGTCCCACCCATTTGACAAGGACGTCCTAACGGTGCCCACGGCCCCGCGCGTTGCGGGCCGCTAGCACCTTCTCAACCTGGTATTCCTCGTGGAGCTCGTCATCCTTATTGTTCTGCACCCACGCAGGCCCTGGGCGTGTATTACACTAGGGCTAACTAGGGAGCGGATTAGCAGCGGCGCGCTTAATAAGGTTGACATAGAAGACAGGGTGAATGCCCCGGGGCACGTCAAGACGGACCGTTAGTGGTGTAGGGACAGCTACAACACGGTACTTGGCCGCTACCTAGTCTAGCTTCTTAGAGGGGCGGTTAGTTTTAATGTGGCGGAGGGAGAGCTATACCTAGTCCCTAACCTGGAACCGCTCCGTAGGGCAACAGGAGGCAGCCGTGCTATCCTGTTGTTGTTGCTAAGCGAAGGCGATAGCCGCCTAGGCCAGCTTAGAAGCCTCCTAAAGTCACGAGGCAAACTAGGCTGCCTGTCCCGCGCCCGTGGTGGCGCTAGGAGTGAGGTCCGCGGGAACCTAGACTAGATTAATATTATATCTATGGAGCAGCTGGTTCGGACTAAAGCCAGTGACAGAGGAAGCCCGATTATTAAGCGCGAGCTAGCACGCTGCTAGGTGCTTAGGCTAATTAAACTGCGAGAAGGAAACATAGAGACGCAGGACAGCCTGCACCTCCTGGTTAGCCCGCTCCATGCCCCTATTAGTCTAGGGGTGGTAGGAGGTAGAAAGCAACTGTTTGGTCTTAACAATCAAGCACAAGGTGGTCCAGAACTTACTTAGCCAGTCTAAGCCGCGGTCGGTAATAATAGAGGTAGGGAACCCGCGGAACCGCCACTAGCACGTCTTAAACCTCTCCGCGCACGCCTTAGCAGAGATACTAGTTATGGCCTTAAGCTAGACAAACTTAGAAAGGCGGTCCGTAATCACCATAAGGAAAGAGGGATTAGACGGCCCGCGCGCGGGCAGGCCTGTTATAAAGTCAACCGAGATCTGGGACCAGAAGCGGTTAGGGACGGGGAGGGGTTTTAGGAGGCCCTGCCGCCGCTAGCGGCTCTTATGGCTGCCGCGGCAGTGATAATTCCGGACATAGCGGGCAACGTCCTGGGACATGCCCGCCTAGTGGAACTGTCGCTGAAGGGTCTGGAAGGTGGTGTTGCAACCTGGATGGCCCGCCACCGGCGACTTGTGGCACTCCTGGATAAGGGTAGTTGTCAATAGCTCCCATTAAGGCACCTACGTCCGGCCGCGGAACTAAAGCACCCCGTAAGCGCTAACACTACAGTCTGCAATCTGCTCCCTTGTCTTGGCCTCTACAGGGAATCGCCGTGCGTTCCCGCGGACAGTAGCGAGGCGGCAGTGGTATGCTATATTGTGAGCGACTGCTATGTCCTAGAGCGCTAGAAGGTGGGGAGAGGAAAAGACCCAGTCGCTAAAGGGCAGCATAATGTTAGTGCTAAAGGGGTTAGGGTTGCCCACAGAGACGGCCTGGATAGACAGAGGTTAAAGGAGGCGGCCATGCTGTGGGGTTAGCCCTACCTTATCCTAGCCCCGCCGGGAGAGCGCATTAGCACGCTGCTAGTGCTGCGCGGGTCAGTACCGCAGGTAGTAATAATACTGCGAGAGTGTCTTAGCCTAGCGAGCCTGACGCTCGGTCATGATTTTGGGGGTTGTAAAGTACTCGAGGCTCTTGTGGTTAGTGTAGATAGTGAAGGGCTTGGAGACACCCCGGAGCTTGGCCGACCATGCCTTAAGGCAGGAGATAATAGCTAGGAGCTCCTTATCGTGGATAGTGTAGTTCTGCTAAGGGGGGGTTAGCCAGGCCGAGTAGTAGGCAACGGGGTACTAAACGCTGTCCGTCTGGAGCTAGAGGAGGCAACCACCAAGGGCAACACCAGAGCAGTCCGCCTCGACTATTATGTCCCGGTCGGGGTCCTATTAAGCCAGGATCGGGTCCGAGATAAAGAGGCGCTTAAGCTTGTCAAAAGCATGGGCCTCCCGCTGCCCCCAGACAAAGGGGATGCCCTTCTTCGTGAGATTATGAAGGGGGTCGGCGACTTAGGAGAAATCCGGAATAAAGTCACAGTAAAAATTCGCAAAACTAAGGAAGCTACGTACACCCCGTAGCTTTGTCAGGGCCGCCCAGTCCTAAATAGCCTGGACCTTAGCGGGGTCGGGGCGCACGCTCTTGCCCGCCGTAATAATGTACCCAAGGTAGTAGACCTGTTAGGTAGCAAAGACAGACTTGTTAAGGTCAAGGTAGAGGCCTGCCGCCCGCAGGCGGCTAAAAACCGCGCGAACCTTCCGCAAATGGTCGCGCCTCAAGCCACTAGAATAAACCAGGATGTCATCTAAGTATGCCGTGACAAAGTCGCTAAGGGCATCACTAAGGGCGTTATTAACATAACGCTAGAAAGTAGCAGGCGCACCCGCCAGGCTAAAGGGGCAGACAAGCCACTTAAACAGCCCGAACCGCGTCCGGAACGCTGTAAGAGCCTCGTCCCCCTTAGCAACCCGCAGCTTATAGAAAGCCGCCCGAACGTCCACCTTAGTAAACCATCGTACATGGGCCAGAGAGCGAAGGGTTTCCTTAATAAGAGGCAATGGGTAGCGGTCCTGCTCTGTGATCTTATTAAGAGCATAGTAATCCACGCAGAACCGCCAGCCCCTGCTAGCCTTCTTAACTAAGAGGACCAGAGCGGCCGCCGAAGAAGAGCTAGCTTAGATCTATCCCTTGTCCAAGAGCTCCGTGAGCTGCCGCCGGAGTTTGAGCAACTAGTCCTAAGGCATAGAGTATAACGGGCCCTAAGGGAGAGAGGGGGGGGACCTGTTAGGAGACTTGCAAAGACAAATATGGTGGTCTAAGGTGCCACAATAGGGTAGGAGAGCGTCCGCCTTAGACTTGTTAAAGAGATTAGCAAAGTCACGAAGCTTAGCTGGCAGGGCCGCACAGGGGTCCTTAGGCTGCGACTTAGGCGCGGTAACCTAAAGGATAGACATTAACTCGCGCAAGCTAGTGCCTACAAACTAAACAGTCATATCCTAAAGGCAGCGAGCCCGCTTAGCCATGGCCGCGAAGGCAGACCCTATCATGCCCTGTACAGCCTCGCCCCGGGCGCAACTCGAGGACTCCTGCACTACAAGGCCTTCTGCCACGCCTACCGTCAGCTCCTGCCAAGCGGCATGGAGGGTAACGTCGCGGTGTTCCATCTATAGTAGGCTAAAGATCACGTCCTAGGCAAGGCCCGGGACCATATAAAGGCAGACAAACGACTGCTAGCCGTCGATATTAATCGCGGCGCGGGCGAGGTAAGTAATACTAGACTCCCTCTTAAGTGCCTATTGTCCCCGCCGTTAAACCTTAACAGCGGTCCTTACCTAGCGCCTTAAAGGCAGCTGGACAAGCTTAAGGCCTAGCTATTAAGTAGCAGACTTACTAATAGCGCCGTAGCACTCACAGCCGCAGTTAATTAGGGTGTCTACAAAGGAGGACGAGTTAAAGAGAACAGGAATAGAGAACGCTAGGCGATCCATGCGTTCATAAATTTTATTATACTCTATCGACTCTACCTCCTTCTAACCTAGAGTCTGCCGCGCAACAAAGCCTGGAAGCCCCCGCGCAAGACTTGCCACGGGGGCTAGTCTTTTCCTATCCTATCCTCCTCCTCCTCCTTATACTTATAGTTATTAGCCTTAGTAATGGCCTGCTAGATGCAGACCTTGGGCCAAAAAGGGGGAAGGAGGGAGCAGTCACGGGCTATGTGACCTATCTCTCCGTAGCGCAAGCAGGCACTAGACTCCTAGCAACGCGCTATCTCCTGGTTAGTCGCCTACTTAGCTCACGCCTAAGTAGAGGGCAAGGCTACGTCCTTAGCCTTTAGCTTCTTCTTCTTCCTGCCCTTGCCCTAGGTCCCCACAGCATTTACCCCGGATATAGCCATATCCCCCTCGCGGTTAGTAGTGCGGTAATGCTAGGCCAGAGGATTCGTCGGACGCCTAGTGCGGAAGCGATCCTTAAGCGCAGAGGTCTCAAGGTCCAGGGTAATAGCACAGTACTACTCTACAGCGGTGTTGTAGCTGTCACAGGAGATGCCGCGGCCAACGCACGTGCTACGCATCCGCTTATTAAGCACACAGCATAGCTTGGCGAGACAGACCTTATTATCCTAGCTTATGCCACTAGCAAGGGAGAGTTTCTGCTTAAAGCAAACAAAGAAGGCGGAGAAGGATTTGTTGCCAGCCTGCTCTATCTAGTCGAGTTCAGTAAGGGCCATCTTGCGGCGATAAGGGTTAGAGTAAAGCTTAGAGAGATAGTCTAGAAAGGCAGCCAGGTTATAGTGGATAAGATCCCCCTTCTCGAAGAACAGGGCAACCTTAGCCTAAACAGAGGACAAGAGGTTCTAGTAAATAAACATCCACTAGTCCATAGCAGAACTAATAAAGTCGCAATCTGCCTATAGCTTGTGCGCTATAAAGAAGCGCTAGGCATTAAAGGTAGATTGTTCGCTATTGTAAGGAGAGCCGGTCGGAATTAGCTTGCGGCGGACTAGGAGCGTAGCAGGAGGTAAAGGGAGGTTAGTTGCCCCAGAAAGGAGGGTTATATTAGCAGGCAAGGGAAGGGACATGGCCGAGGCAGCGGCAGCAGCGGATTAGATTACATAGTTAGCGGCGGCCTGTGCAGCCCAAATCGCGGCCACAGTGGCGTCTTCCCGCTCCTGTGCAGCATTAAGGCGCTATTGCACAGCCGCAAGGGTGTTACCTTACGCAGTTAGGGTTATATTAATGCGGTCGAGAATTACTATTACATCTTCCACTGTGAGAGAAGCGGGTCTGTCAGCCCGTGCGTTTGCGTTTGTGTTCAAAGGCATATTAACTTGTTTTGGTAGCCAAAAGAAACATAAGGCTAGAGGATGTCTTTTGAATGTTATAGACTAGCCCTATTGCTACTACTAATAGGCGTTGGAATGCTATTAAAAGACATAAAGAGAAAGGAAGGAAAGGTAACACAAAGACCCTGTTATGCCCCCTTTATACCCTTGCTACAGATACCCCCCTGTCGTTATGCGTAAGCCCTACGCGCGAGGCAAGGTGCGCACAACCACCGATGCGCACCCGCATCGGCCCCACATTGGGCAAAGCCCAATACCATCACATAAGTAACCCTAACCCTTTTAGTACTAATATAGCACTGCCCTCTAGTAACTAAGTCTTTTTCTCTTCCTACCTTTAGGTGCTCTAAGATATAATAGTTAC
This sequence comes from Claviceps citrina, assembly GCA_018360365.1. NCBI lineage: Eukaryota > Fungi > Ascomycota > Sordariomycetes > Hypocreales > Clavicipitaceae > Claviceps > Claviceps citrina. The sequence goes on along the minus strand of SRQA01000312.1, from coordinate 4,259 downwards.
TTATAATATAGTATACTACTATTACTTTACTATTATTTATAGGAATATATAGTAATTTCCTATAAAGGCTAAGATAAGGGAGTAGATTATAAACTATAGTATTAGTACTTATAAGGTGCTTTAGTTTTATAGCTAGATATAGGTGCCTTAATAGAAGCTATTAATAACTACCTTTATTTAGGAGTGCTATAAGTTACTAGTAGTAGGCTATTTAGGTTATAATACTACCTTCTAAACCCTTTAGTAATAGTTCTACTAGGTAGGCATATTCTAGGATATTGCCTACTATGTCTAGAATTATTATTACTATAGTAGCTATAAGAGCTGCTAGTAGTAGTAAGGCCTCCTAAAACCCCTTCTTATTCCTAACTATTTTTAGTCCTAGATCTTAGTTAATTTTATAATAGGCCTACCTATATATAGGCTAGCTAATCCCTCTTCCCTTATAGTAATTATAAACTACCTTTCTAAGTTTATTTAGCTTAAGGCTATAACTAGTATCTTTACTAAGGTATGTATAAAGAGGTTTAAGATATGCTAGTAGTAGTTTTATAGGTTCCTTACCTTTATTATTACTAACTATAGCTTAGACTAGCTAAGTAAGTTCTAGACTACTTTATGCTTAATTATTAAGACTAAATAATTACTTTTTACCTTCTACTACCCCTAAACTAATAAAGGTATAAAGCAGGCTAACTAAAAGGTATAGGCTATCCTATGTTTTTATATTTTCTTCTTATAGTTTAATTAGCCTAAGCACCTAGTAGTATACTAGCTTATACTTAATAATTAAGCTTCCTTTATTACTAGCTTTAGTCTAAACTAGCTGCTTTATAAATATAATATTAATCTAGTTTAGGTCCTTACAAACCTTACTCTTAGCGCTACTATAAGCATAGAATAGGCAGCTTAGTTAGCCTTATAACTTTAGGAGGCTTTTAAGCTAGCCTAGGCAGTAATTACCTTTACTTAGTAATAATAATAAAATAGTATAGCTACCTCCTATTACCCTATAGAGTGGTTTTAGGTTAGGAACTAGGTATAGCTTTTCTTTTACTATATTAAAACTAACTACTCCTTTAAGAAGCTAGACTAGGTAGTAGCTAAGTATTATATTATAGCTATTTCTATACTACTAATAGTCTGTCTTAATATATCCTAAGGTATTTACTTTATCTTTTATATTAACCTTATTAAGTATATTACTACTAATCTACTCCCTAGCTAGCCCTAGTATAATATATACCTAAGGCCTGCGTAAGTATAAAATAATAAGAATAATAAGCTTTATAAAAAATACTAGGTTAAGAAGTTACTAGTAGCCTATAATATATAGGGCTATAAGTACTATTAGGATATTTTTATTAAATAAGTAAGACACTTAATACTAATATAAGAGCTACTTAAGAACCTAGTAAATATATAAGCCTTAGTAAACTATAAGGTAAAATAAGGTAGTATATAGTATAATAATAGTTTCTAGTAAGTTCTTAAATAGGGTTTTCTTATAAAGCTATATATATTTACTACTTAGGGCCTAACTTACTCTAAATTAGTCTTTTTCCCTCTCTCTCCTACCTGCCTTTCTTTTTTTCTTACCTTAGTAAACTCTATATTAGTTACTAGGTAACTCTAGAGGTAGCTTATTATTATAAGGGTTAGGGAAAGGGGTATTATACTATATTTAAAATAGCACTATTAAGATTACCTATATATCCCTTTTATCTCTCTTTTAGTAATATTAATAGCTCTCTAGTATATGCCCTTATAAGGTGTGTTAAAGGTATTAGGGGGTGTTTAGTAATTCCTTTACCTATAGGCTAGGCCTATAGGATTATTATAGTAGCTATATAATACTTTATAATATTACTATTTACTTCTTTATAGCCCTTTATATAGCTTTAAAAAACTATATAGTATACTACTAGTAGCTAGCTATAGCCTAGGTATTCTACTCCCCCTATATAAATAGTATACTTCTAAGCTAAGTAAGGGGTTAAACTACTAGCTATATAATACCCTAGATAAGAGCGCTAGGGAATATAAGGAATAGGTTAGTAGCTATATTACTAGGTAGTGTAGGTATAGTAATTCTTATAATAAGTATATTATTAGTAGGTATAGTAATAGTAAGGGCGTTATAAATAATCTAGATAATAACTAGGGTATACTTAGCATAGTAGTATAGGTTAGTAAATTTATTACTTAAGGCATAGAATTTAGGTATTAAGATAGTAGCTATTTAGATCTACTAGGTCCCCTTATAATATACCTTTAGTATAATAATAGCATAGCCCCTAGCTATAGCTTATATTAGGGTGTGTATAGTATGCCTAATATAAGGATTAGCTACTAGTATATATATATCCTATATATATTTCTAGTAGCTTTTTTAGTAACTCTTATATAACTTCCCGCAGGAACTATACTTATAATTTAGTTTGCTTAATTAAATAGTAATAAGGATATACTAAATATAGGGTAGGTTAATAGTTATAAGTATAGTATTACCCTCCTTATTAGAGTCTCCTTTTATAATAAACTTACCTAGGGCCTATGCTTAGTACTAGTATAAGGGTAGGATATTACCTTACACGCTAAGAGGTAGTTATAAAAGCTAGTATAGTACGCCTAAGGGAGGCTATAGTAGCTATAGGTATATATAAGCAGCTAGGGCAAGCAGGGGCTACTTACTAATATTCTAGAAGCTATATAAGAGAAATAATGCCTAGGCATAGCTTAGGTAGTATAGTAGTAGTAGGTATTATAGTAGTAGTAGGCCTTAGGGTAGCTATAATATAGTAAGTAACTAGGCATAGGATTTAGTAATATAAGGTAGGCTTAAGAATAATAATAAGTCTATAAGAGGGTAATAAGTAATAAAATAAAAACTTTTTATAATAAAGGGATAAAGGAGAATAGTTAGTAGGACTCTAGGGGTAAATAAAATAAGGTTTTTATACCTCTAATAGGCGTCTAATATAGCATTATTTAGTTTAGGTATTACGCGCGAATAATAATAACTATAGGTTCTTATAATACTAGCTAGCTATATTAGCTATTAATAACTTACTTCTTGTGCCTAATATAAGCGCCTTACTCTAACTAAGTACTAATATTAGGTAGGTTACTTAAATATAGTCTAACTACTAGTAACTATTAATAGCTTATATCTTGCTTTTATACTAGCTATTTAGTATAGTATATTATGCTTATACTATGCTTATTACGTTTACTATATTACTTATTTACACTACCTAGTAGGGTTTATAGTTTTATTTAGTTTTTTATCCCTTTATCTTAATTTACTTGCTTATCCCTAAATTATTTCCTTAACTTACTAGTCTAGTACCTATCCTAGCTAAGCTAGCTTACTTCCCCTAGTAGTGTTTATACTTATCTCTTAGTAACTATAAATATAATAAGAATATTTTATTTATTAATTTACTTGCCTATAGCTTTTTCTTACTAACCTAGCGCTTTTATATAAGTAGTATTTATATAGTATAGCTACTGCCTAAGGCAAAAGGCTATATAATAATATTAGGCTTTGCTTAATATAAGGCTAATATAAGTGTGTATTAGTAGTTATACGCACCTTACCTTGCGCATAGGGCTTATATATAATAATAGGGGGGTATTTATAGCAAGAGTATAAAGGGGGCATAATAGGGTCTTTATATTACCTTTCCTTCCTTTCTCTTTATGTCTTTTAATAGTATTCTAACGCCTATTAGCAGTAGCAATAGGGCTAGTCCATAACATATACTAATAATAAGTTAATACAGTAGCGCTCTTATAGCTAGACTTTACTTCCTTAGTTAGTATTTTCTATAGTATAAAGCTAATACTATAAAACCTCTAAAAGTAGCTATATATAATAAATTAAGCTAGGCATAGTAAGAGAATGCCTTTATTTTATAAACTAAGTAGCTTATTTAAAGCTTAGAGAATACTTATAGCTCTTAAGCTTAAAATATAATAAAAGTCTCTAATTTTTTAAATAATAAAATAAGAAAAAACTAAGAGAATACCTTTAGCCCTTAAGGTTATAGTAAAGAGGCTATTTCTAACCCTTTAGTTAGAAGCTTAGGGAATACTTATAGCCTTTTAGGTTAGTTAATTAATAAAAATAAAACACTTTTTTTTTAAAGATTATATATATATTTTATTAGGTCTTTATAAAGAGATCTTAATACTTATTTATAATAATAAAGCTATAAGGTATTAGGGAGTTAGTAAAATACTTTATTAAATTA
>SRQA01000311.1:0-26139 GCA_018360365.1 Claviceps citrina | reverse complement strand
AAAAAAAAAAAAAAAAAAAAAAAAAAAAAAAAAAAAAAAAAAAAAAAAAAAAAAAAAAAACCTACTCTGCCCCGCGAAGCACCGCTCTCAGCCCCACGACCTCTCTCTTCAACCGCGCATTCTCCTTCTTCACCCGCGCCGTCTCCTCAATCTGCTCCTTCAGCCTGCCCACCAGCTCGTCCTTGTCGTCCCTGACCCGCCCCTTGACCGCCCGGACGATCCTGCCGAGCTCGCCCGTGTACTTCTCGTAGAGCAGTTCGTTCTCGGCCACGGCCTCCCTGTGGAGCTGGTCAACGGCCCGGGCCCTGGCCTCGGTGTTCCGCAGCGTCGTGTCCACCTCGCGCTGCGTCGCGGCCTGCTTCTCCCGCAGGTCCTGCATCACGAGCTGGATCTTGTCCTCCAGCTCGCGCAGGGAGGCCGCGAAACTGGCCGTCTGCGCGACCTGCGAGCTCGCGGAGCGGGCCTCGTGCACGCGCGTCAGCTCGTCGCCAATCTTGGAGAGTTCCGTCTTGAGCGAGGCGTCCACCTCCCTGGTGACTTGCTTCTCCGTTTGCAGCCGCTCCCTGAGCTTCTGCGGCAGGTGGAGACGGAGGCGTTGGGCGTTGGACCGGGTTGGGCTAGCGGGATGCTGGGGATGCTGCGGATGCTGGGGATGCTGCGGATGCTGCGGATGCTGCGGCGTGGGCAGAACGGCGCCCGGTGCGGTTTTGGGTCGGAGCGTTGGAATGGCAGAAGGCGTGGATGCACTCTTCGCGTGCCTGGCGGCTCTTCTCGACGACTCGGTGCTCCTGGCACTGCCGGCGGCGGAGGGAGGCGTGGCGGCAGGTGTGATATTTTCCCTTCTCCCATCTTTGAGCCTCGAGCTGCGCAGAGCTTCCGCAGCGCCGGGACTCATGGGTATCTTGGAAGGAGGAGGAGGACCAGGAGGCGCTGTCTTCGGGCTGGCGGCTTTGGTGGTGTTGCCGACTTTGCCCCCTGATGTGTCCTTCGCCGTTTGCGGCAGCTGGATAGCCTCGTCGTCGTCGTCGTCGTCCTCGTCCAGCGTGGCGGCCGCCATGAGACCTTTAAGATCAGACAGCGAGCTTCGCCTCTCCTTCCTCCGGTTCTTGGACGGCACGCGCTCGGCGCCCGGCGGCTCGCCGATGGTGCCGAGCGGGAAGTCCAGCCGATGCGAGCTGGGTGGCCGCCCGGGTGCCTCGTCAAACGCGCCCGCCAGAGCTGGCCGGTCCCGAGAGGCGGGACGTCGGTATGGCCGCCTCATCAGGCTGTTGTCATCGATGGACCGCGTCCTGTCCAGTGTACCGCGCGACAGGCTCGAAGCGTCGCCCGTAGCGGGATTCCGGTGCTTGCTCAGCGTGCGCCACACGGACGGCCGTTCGTCTCTTGAATTCTGGCGGAGCAGGGCGTCGAGCCCAAACTTGCGCCGCAGGGAGGAGGAGGCATTTGATGTGTTGGAGCCCAGGTGGGACTTGCCGTGGCGAAGGCTGGTCGAGATGGATCCGGATACGGACGCGGCATGGTTCAAGCTCTGGTTCGCGGCGCTCTGGTCATCAAACATCCTGTCGCAATCCTCGACGAGTCGATCCAGGAGGTTGATGTAGTTGTGCGCATCGCCTCTGGTGACGAGGAGTTCGGCAAAGGCCACCGTCAGCGCTCCTCTGTCGCCATCATTGCCGCAGCCGTCCAGCAGATCGGCCAGGAGCTTGAGAAGGGCCGCAAACGCCCGGCGGTTCTGAGGCGCCATCTCCCTGAACAGGTAGTTGACAAAGTCGGCAAAGTCCCCGGGGACCCTCTTGTTCGCCCTCTCCAGCAGCGTGTCCATGGCCTGCATCGTCATGACCGGGCCAATCTGCTCCGCCCAGGCAATGTGCAGGAACTTCTCAAACGCCGCGAAGATGACCTCGGTGCCAATGTCTGCGGCAACGTCATACTCGAACGGCGTCTCAATGAACCGATTGTAGATGTCGTTGACGGACAGTTCGTCGACGAGCGACCGGCTGAGAAGCGACCGGCCGATGATGGCCCCTTTTCGGGATTGAAGAGCCGCGACGAAGCCCGTAAAAGCCTGTTCCAGCCGCAGCAACGGATTCTCCGGTCTCCCATCCGCCGTCTCCGGTCGGTTCTCCTTGCCCCTGATGGAGCCAAACATGGAATGGAAACTGTTGGCCCTGTGCAGCGACGGTTGCCCATGGTTCTTGACGCTCGACACGACAACATCTGACGAGGCTGCCGTGTTCGTGTTGGACCCCCCACCACTCCAGAGACTTGACAGCAGTTTGACGGGGGAAGCCACGAGGAAAGATCGCGTCTTTTCCGCCCTGCTTGCTGAAAGATGCAATCCCCGGAGGGTTTTTGAATAGTACGATACCATTGGCGCGGTCAGATGCGCATTGCTAACGCTGAATTGGGCGCTGAGAAGTTGTATGACTACAATAAACAGAACAGGTTTTTCTTTTTAGTGTCCCATCATCATCATCATTGTTCAAAAGAGGTAAAGTAAAATCTGCTGCGGAGGCCTTTTGACTTACGGCGGCGAGATAAGGATGAAATAAAGTCTTCCAAATCAACATGATCCTGAAACTGTTTGCCGTTCAACCCGGCCGTCAACATCGAAACCCGTTTGAGTTCATTGCTCGACACATTGACGGTGATCTCGACCCCATAGTGGCCAAGAGGCGCTCCTTTTGTGCCCTTTTCGTGATCCACTACAATGCGGATGGGTGCAGGTTCCCTCCGGCCCTCGACGAGCTCATGTGCGCCTTCTTGAAATACCGCCACGTGCAGACCGAGGTTGTTATCCTGGAAGCGCACCGAGCGCAACGTCCAGCATGGCTTCTCTCTCTCCGCCTCCGGGAAGCGAGCCTCAATTCTCGCCTTGACTACGTCCTCGCACCATTTGGTAGCTCTCCCCTCAAAGGCCTCCTGCAAGAGAAAGCAGCGAATCGTCGGCGACTTGCTGGTCTTGTACTGTCCCAGATGCACGTCTTTCAGGTCCTCGGTCGAGGTCATCCAAACCAACGTGCCGTCGGCCGATTCGGTAAACCGCACATCCTTGAGACTATGCCAGCCGGTAAAAGCAAACTCATAAGATGATGGGCCACCGGCGGCGTTGGTCATGGAGATGAGCAACTCTGCTGCGGAAGGCTTGTCGATTTCTCGCACCAGATCGCGACCCGTCATGGTGAAGCCAATCTTCTTCAAAATGATGACACAGTCGGAGAAAAGAAGTAGAATGCCCGCATTCTCCAACTCGCTCGCCCCCTGGGAGGGTACAAACTCGACAAAGTCAGCAGCGACGACCAGACGGCCTTCAGGCTGCAGGTCCTTGGGCCAACACTCAACCATATTTCGAAGCCTGTTGGCAACGTGGGGCTGGTCGGGCAGGGGGTCATCCATGGAACAGATGTTGGTGATGATGTCTCGTGCCTTGAGCATTGGCTGCAGCGCTGGATGGGTGATGGGCAGCGAGCTCACGATTTGATCGATGAGCAGGCTATACCGCGGCAGTCTCTGCACGGGTTCGATCAATATTGACCGTACAGTCTGCTCCCCAGACTGCATGACGCGCTGTCTGAAACTAGATTGCTGGTCAAGAAAAGAGTTGAGCAGCGTGGGAAAATGCTGACTGGCCCTGATATAATCCTGGTAGCTCTGCGTAAACTTGGGGAACCATTCGTGGAACAACCTAGCCATACTCAAAGCTCCACTGGCATCTCTGCAACGAGCGGAACCCTGGCCCTTGATGTTGCTCAAGTGTGATGTCGTGTGTTCCATGTCTCTGAGCGCCTCCTCCTCCGTCTCGTCCATGGTTCTTCGAAGCTGCTCCACGAAGCCCGAGTTGAGTTGCAGAATCTGGTCTGCCGAGCGAGGAAACAGACGCTCCAACTCTTCCTCAGAGGGGCTGAGGCTCCCCTCTGGCCGTGCTTTTGCGCACTCTCGAAAGTCCTTTGCAACCTTGTGGACCAACTCGGTGAGTTTCATGACATATCTCTCCTCGGTATCGACCAACTCTGCCAGCTTCATCCGTAGTGCACACTTTTGATCCTTGGTAAATGTCCGTCCTCGGTTCAGCGACGTGGGCTTTGACGGTGCGCGGCGCAGCTTGCTTGTCGGCAAGAAGACCGGATCGCCAAACAACTTGACCAGGGGCGTATATCCGCCATACTGCCTCAGGGTCGGATCCAGAATATCGTCCTCGTCGTCGGGTACATGCTCCAAATCGGCCGGCTGCAGGGGCACGATGGCGCCCGGGGGCAGAACGAGATCAACGTCCACATTGTTCACGTGTTGGGTCTGCAGCGCGTCCTGCAGAGCAGAAATGACCTCTGCCGCGTTCTCGCTCTTGGCCATGGATGCGACCAGGTCGGCCGCATGCTGCTCCCCGAAGAGCGCGGTTGCGCTGCCCGGCCGCTTGCCCCTCGTCGGATACAGGTTCCTGAGGTAGGATTTGACCCCATCGGGGAGTTCGGAGAAGTACTTGAACAGACCAAAGGCCAGCCCGCGATACACCTGGTCGACCTGGATCTCGCGCGGCAGATGGTTGACGACGGAGTAGAAGGGAGAGCTCGGAGAGATGGGCAGGCGCGGGAAGGACTGGAAGCCGGCCGGCGATAGGACGTGGATCTGGACGCGGGAGCTGTTGAGGGTGTAGTTGGCCGTCGTCGAGGGGCCGTGGAAGACGAGGACGGGGAGATGGCCGAGCAGCGGATCGGAGGCGTGATAGAGAGAAAGCGCGTCGGGCGAGAGCGCCAGGTCGTCCGTGACACGCACCATGGTCTCGTCAATGGGCCGCGCTCATGGCCCTCTCCGCAGAAGTTGTCCGCGGATGTGTGTGTGCGGGAGACGGGTCTCTCAGAAAAGAGCTATATGCAAGCCGGTGCGTTGGGTCGTGTCGGGGCCGGGCCAGGTCGTGTCGATAAAGAGACTTGACGACGAGTGACAACAACAACAGAAACGGACGACAGATGCGATGGATGTGGCATATGGATGGCGGGACGGGTGGGCCGCCTAAAAGAACCCTGTCTCGGCCGCAGCTCCATCATCTACATATTATATGGCCATTATAGACTCCGTGCGCAGGCGAATTTGGACGAATCAAACAAGGCGACGTTCGGCTCGCTGCACGGCGCTATGCACAACGAAAGGCTCACGACGCGGATCGCACGCGTTGGGAAGCTTAAAAACAAACAATGCTTTCCGCGTACCCACCTGGCAGGTACCGAGTATCCAGTACTTTCCTTCCAAGGTTCGCGCATCCCAGCCTAGCAGTATCCAGTACCTAGCAGTAATCATCCAGTCCTCTGGGCACCTGGCAGGCACCTGCCAGGCACGCCGCACACCTGGCGGGTACTCAGCACCTCGTACCTTCCCCTAATGTTCCAACCCATTCGTCCATGAAAGCTCTCTGGTGGGGCATCCAGAGACAAACACACTGCACCTTTCCTAACCACCACAAACAACAAACGTCACCAACGTCACCAACGTCACCGAGGTAGCTTCCTAAGTACCTACCTACCTAGGTACCTACTAGTAGCCCAACACAACGCCATCATGTCCACCCAGAACCAAGGCATCACGCTCATCCACAAGCCCGACGACTCAGGCTACCGCCTACTCGAACTGCCCCCCGACCTAGCCAACCTCCTCGAGTCCAGCTCAGCCCCAGTGTCAGTGTCCCCCCACCGCCAAACACAACATCAACGTCAACCGCAACCGCAACCCCAGCAGCAGCAGACACACACTTACTAAACAAGCCCCGTCTTCTGCTGCAACCTCGGGCCTGCATAGTCTCACGCTCGAATCGTCAGACAGCTCCGCCGTCCTGCGCACCCCGGACAAAACATACAACCTGCGCCAGAAGAACACGTCCAACGCCCTCTTCCTCCTGTCGCCGCATCGGTCTCCGGATTTGGCGGAGCAGCAGCAACTCGCCATTGTGGCCACGCTCCAGGAGACGGTCGAGTTGGACGCGGTGCCCGACCATGCTGTTCGGGTAGATCGGCTGCTGGACACGGGGAGTAGGGGCAAGTGGCACGAGAGGTTTGGCAAGGGGCGGTGATGATGGGTATGAGGGGATAAAGCTTAGGCAGCATAACGCTAGATGAAACATGTGATATACCCCTTTGTTGCCTGCGCTGGATTTTCTTTCTTTTTTCTTCTTTTCTTTCGTTTTCATACAGGCAGCCGCTGCCCGAGGAGGACTGAGAAGGCTGCGCGAGGGTTGTCACTTAATCATGTTCTACAGTCAGACCGGCATCGTCCCCGTCCCCCTCCCCTTCTTCATCACCGACCGGAAAGAAGCTCGACGTGTGAGCCAGCCGATCCTCGCCCTCTTCCTCGTAGCCCTCTGGGAGAAACCCGCCAGCCATGTCCTCGCCATGATCCGCCGCCGCCGCCGCCGTCGCCGGGGCCGGAACAGCAGATGCGGCCGACCCAACCGCCTTGCTGTGCCCAAAGACCGACACGCTCTCGTCGACCTCGCCGTACTCCTGGCGGATCCTCTCCACGATGCGCAGGCCCATGAGAAACCTGCGCCATCTGCCAAGGGCCGTCTTCCGCCGCTTCTCGTCCTCTTTCCGCCTGCGTTCCGCCTCTTCCTTCTCGAGCTCGGCCATGACCTCGTCATGGTGCTCTTCCGCAATCACGACGCCGTGTATGACGGGCACGGCCATCCGGTGTCCGAACTCGAACCCGACCACCGCCTCGGCATAGTCGATCTTGAGCCTCTTGCAGACCTTCATGACGCCTCTGTAGGGGACATGCACGGCGCCCTGCGGGCACATGTGCTCCGCGAACAGGTCGATGTTGCTAGAGAGAATGGGAACTTTTGTCAGTGCACCACGCCTTCTTCTGCTGAGCTCCAGGTGGGGGGCTTTGCCACCAACTGTTTGTCTCTTCACGTACCCGTATTCATTCTTGGGAATGATTCCATCTTGTATCGGCGGCGGAATGATCCAGTCGGTTTGCTCGTAGCTGTAGAGCCCCTGCAGGACCTTTTCTCCCGTGGCGGCTTCGGCTTCGAGGATTTCTCTCCGCCGATTCAGCGTCGCCGCCCGGTAGGGCACCCTTTTGAGGGGCTCCTCCCCGGATAGGGGAGCACGACCCTGCTTATGCCAAGTCTCCGCGCTTTTGACCTGGACCACGTCCGATCTGAGGTAGACGTTTTCTTCCTCCTCTTCTGCTGCTGCTCCTGCTGCTCCTGCTCCTGCTTTTTTGTTCCCCCTGGCTTTATTTCTAAACTTTTTTACCGGCCTCGCTTCGACTTTGAGCGCTTCCTCGCGTTTGAGATGCCTTTCGAGCACAAACTCCTTGGACTCCTTGTAAAACTGCAGTGTTTCCTCACCCTCCTTCGTCGCCTTCTTCTCGGCCTTTGCCGGCTTCAGGTCTGCCGAGTCCTCGTCCTCGTCTATTTCCGTGATTGGATGTGCCCGGGTGGTGCCTCTCCCATAGCCCGACATGGCAGCTTTGAACCAGTCGAATTCTCTGTAGCGCTTGACCTTGCCGTCACGACCATGAACCGGTTGCTTCTCGATCGGCATCCTGACTCCCCTTGTTCTCCCGGGAGTCACCTGCCGCTTTAGGTAGCGAACCGTCACATCCTTCGCCGTGCCGTCCGACGAGTATCCGACAACGTAGCAGATCACCTGCCTCGCCCTGTCTGCCTTTTGACCCCGCGGTTCGAAGGACTCGACTAGTTCTCGATTCGTCGCGACGGTGTTCTTGACGATCGGATCCACGGGCAGGTATTTGTTGGTGACGGGGGAGAGGACTTCCGTCCAGTAGTGAGGATATGCCAAATCGGCATCGTATTTGCGCGCCGTTGATTCCTTCTCCTTCTTGGGAGTGAGGTCCACGCTCATGATTGATTCGTCATCCGTATCCGGGTACTCGGTCTTGAGATTGTCTTCATCCTCTGATGACAACGACGTGCTGGCCATTTCAGGACGTCGTCTCCCCTTCTGCTTGGGTCTCGGCCTCGAAGCCGCCGCTGCCGACGTGCGCCGAGAACTTCTTTTCTTGGGAGACGCTGTATCGGACGATGGCTGGGCACTTTTTGGAGCAGTGCGACCTGTTTCTTCCGATTTGCTTGTTTCCGCCTCGGCGTCCTCCAGCTTGCTCCAACCAAAACCCAATGGTTGCAGGCTCGCCACCATCCTGGCTTCGATGCCAAGACCGCGTAGCAATGCTGTAAACAGCTGGGCTCCCATGTCCCTGCTTCCTCGGCAGACGGAAGCACGCTGTCGGAACTCTTCGAGGCCGGCAGTCCTCTCTCCGAACCGATCCTGGTCGGCAAAGTCATCCTTGTAGGCTTTCGTCACCCTGTCGAGCCTCTCCAAGGACATGTATCCCCATTTCCTCAGGCCGCACGCGTTGATCTTGTACCTCTGCCCCCACCAAGCCGCCAGCGACTGCATGAGGCGAAACAAGGGATCTCCATGACTCATGTCGACGGCGCCTTCTTCCAGTTTCTTCGCCTCATGACCCCAGTCGCGAGACCTGCGTTGGTTTCCAGCACTCTTCTTCTTGTTGCCTGTGGTGCAACTTGACTCGATGGGTCGTTTGACGAGTCCTGAATTCAATCTCCAACGCTCAACCTCTTCCCACATCTTGGGAGGCAAATGCGACAACATTGTCGCTTGAACTTCAGCATCACATATCCAGGCATTACGCACGGCGTTGTGCCACAGAAGCAAGAGCACATGCATGCAGTGGGTAGCAATGCGCACTTTTTTCTCTCGTTTGGAGGGCCCCTTTCGGTCACCGTATACATTTGTCAGGGTGTCCTTGGTCAGTGTCAATTCCAAGTCCCCAGATACAACGGGGACTGAAGGACCTTCCTCTGGTACTGCAACGTCTTCAAACTCAAAGTCTTCGTCGTGGTCGTCGTGGTCGTCGTCATCTTCCGACGATGGCTCGGCGACTTTGGGACGCTTGGCTAAGGGGACAGGGACATCCTCAAAATCTTCATCTGATAGAGAGGTCAATGAGCTAGTGCTGTCGTCGTCATCACCATCCATATTCTGCAAGATTGAGCTGGATTTGCTTTGGGAAAACGTCGTCGTCGTGCCATCCAAGTCATCGAAGAGGGTCGGTTTGCGCTTGCGTTTGGGGTTGGGATTGGCTTCCTGCTGCCTGCTTCCCGCGTCGGGCTCCCCTCTATCGGGAGCGCTGCGCAATTTCTTGCGCGGAATATGAGGAGGCATCGCGATGCATGCTTAAGATGTAGGTGCGTTGACCGATCTGTACCCGTCAGCCATTGTATGCCGTCATCGGTTTTGCTCGATGGAAACACGAAGACACGTGATGAAGTTGCATCGACTTGGCTCCAAATGAAGCGAGCGGGCTTGAACTAAAAACTGAAGAGATATACATTGCTCATAGAGATTGAAAAAAAAAAAAAGGCGCAATCTATTTATATTCTATTGACATTCCTTACTACTCACCCACGATCTCTCAAAAATGGTCGACCAGAAAGTTGGTCATTATTGCCTCTCCCAAGTCCGCCTCCTCAAGTGGCCATCTAAACTTCTATCAGGTCTGCGGGCGGCCCGACTCCTCGCAGTAAAGTCACCGTATTACCGCTTTGCAACGCAGACCCAGCTTTCTCGCCATAGTCCAACACTCTCCCCCCCTCCACGTGGAAGACGCGCAGCTTGTCCTTCTCATCCGAACTCTGATTGTTGATATTCTGCACCTGCAGACCGGCGGCCGCCTGGTCCAGCAGGCGTCCCACGGCCCAGTCCTTGGAGAAGAAGAACTCCCCCCTGGGCAGCCTGGCCTTTGCCGTTTCGGCCTCGGCCTCGACGTAGAGATACAAGCGCTTCTCCTCGGGGATCTTCTTGTCCCCCTTGGCAGTCTGCTTCAGCTTGTTGGTGGCCATGACGCGAGCGGCGGCCGAGCTGGGTTTTGGCTTCGGCAGCGCCCTGCCCGCCTGCTCCTTCTTGGCCGACCCCCAGGCTCGGAGTTTGTCGAGTGCTGATCGGGTCCGCTGTGCCACTTCTTCCTGCATGGGCCGCGCCCCGATGGGCACCAGATTCTTACAGTCATGGTCCTCCCCGAGGCGGTGTCTCAGGCAGTAGTCACGGCGGCACGCGTCGCAACGGACTCCGGGGACCAGAGAGGTTCCCACCACAGTCTTGCAGTCCGGCGACGCGCACGGCTTCTGGGAGACCTTGTCTCGCAGCGTCTTGCCCTGGCCAATGGACGGCTTTGACAGATTCGCCAGTCTCCTGCGCTCTGCCCATGCCCCGGCGTTGGCGCATTGGTGCGTGGTCTCGGTCCTGTGGTCGAGACAGAACGTCTTGGCACAAGATTGGCAGAGGAAAGGGAGGAAGTCGAGTTGGTTGCAGTATTCGTACTGGCAGTGTTTGCCGACCAGGGTGGCGTCCTGTTTGTCCCTCATGATGTAGCTCGTCTCCTGCGCACTCGCACTCGCACCTGCAGATGGGGACGCCATCTCGATGGACGTGCCCGGGAGAATGACACTTATACCCAAAAGAACGGCAGCCCGGCCGTCAGGCAGAACGAAGCTTCGTCAATGCGACGAGTCCGTCTCGCTGACTAAAAGGGACAAAGGCCGGCCAGATGAAGGGAAAGCTCTGGAAGGGCCACTCACTGCTCAGGCCAAGCAATGCGCTTACGTGGTGTGGTGACTGGCAGCCTCAGGCGGTGGCCCTGGAAGGTGGATGCAGACTGAGTGCCGATTGCGCGCCGATTGAGCGGGCTACCGCCTGTTGTAGCAGGGCCCAGGGGGAACGCATCACACCTACACACACTACTGTGCAAACAGAAGCAGCAGCATTAAACTTCCGCGCAAAGTCATTGTATAGTCTAGTGAGTAGAGCGTGATTTGCACCCGGCGCCCTTGTGATTCTTCTACACATTCATCCTCATTCAGTCTTGGGCTTGATTGGCTCCTTGAGGAGGTCTTCTCGGCCAGTCGTTGGCGCATCACCAACGTACTCCCTGCCACCAAATGCCTTGAAGCCTCTATGGAAGGCCCATTCAACCGCATTTTCTACCGGCTCATCGAACAGCCGGGGCAAGAAGGGAACCACAGACAGTCCCAGGCCGATAGGGCCCCAGGTGCGTATCGCAGGGTTCTTGACCTTCTTCAAAGCTCGTCCCGAGTATCGAACAACGCTGTGGATTGTGAATGCGGGTAGACCCATGCTGGCCAGGCTCTGGAAGATGCCTCGCTGCACCATGACGGTCCTCCAATCCTCCAACGGACTGACCACGCCAGGCGCGAGGGTGCTCATCTGCTCTGCCGGCAACCCCGTCATCTTCTCCTGATGGGGTGCGAGTCGCAGTTGGGGATGGAGGACGCGTTGATTATGCCAGTAGGCACGGTATCCTTCGTAGGATACGTCTCCGAGGATGTATAGCCACGATATGCCGTACGCGCCTCGCACGAGCGTAGGGTGAGCCACCGGCCGGAACGACTCGCCAATGTCTGATGTGTACGCTACGTAGCGATGGGCGGACAGCAGGATGGTTCGGATTCTGGTGGCATAGGCAGCATATCGCAGCTTGGTCTCGGTGGTCGGGGGGGCGCTGGCGGCGCACGATCATCAGTATGATGGTACCTTGTCACGGGGAAGTGCTGCACCCTTACTATCCATCGACAACCTCGTCAAAAATGCTGTCGCTGTCTGACTGGTCGACGATGTTCTGCAGTCCGACGGGGAGCTTTTCTCTTGGCGGAAGTTTGTCTGGATCAAATCGCCGGCTCTGCTGAGAACTGTCGGCTTGTGGAGGAGACTGCGCAGGCGCAGGCGCAGACGCGGGCTCCTTCGGCTCCTTTGGCTTCCCCCACCAGGGCATTGCGCAGTTGAGTCGTGACTTGGGGAAAGATTTTGTGAAGGATGAATGTGCTGGTGCGGTTTCTGGGGAATGAGTCAAGAAACGTAGGATGATCTGGATTATGTTGGGTGTGCATTTCCCGCATCCACGGATACATCATACGACCCAGAGGCGTCAGCCTGGCCATGCGCACTGCAGGCAGGCAGGCACGATTAGATACGAGGTACCTACACCTAAGTCAAGGTACAATCTCAAATGCCTCCGAATGACGTCGCGCCGGTTGCAGTGCTTAACACAAGCCTGGACAGCGGGTGGCTCAGCCGAGCTATACCCGCAAGCAAGGCTCCTTTTTCCTTTTCGCCTGCAATTCCAGGCACGTCCGTGGAATTTCGAATTAGCTCCCGCGCAGAATCATCACCAGCCAAAGCCAGCCAAAGCCAATCGCTCATCGTCGCCAATTACCCCAAACTGGGCACTCTCCGCTTCACTCAATTCTCATAATGGCTGGTGTCTCTACCTTCAACATTGCCGGCCGACAGGTCGGCGGCCACTACGTTCGTCCGCACCCGCTCTCCCCCCGCAAGACCAAAAGGCGGCCTGGGACTAATTCTCCTCACAGATCGCCATGGGCATTCTGGGAAGCATTTTCGGCGGTGTCTACTATGCCGTCTCCGGTCCCAGGACTCCTGCCAAGGCCACTCCTCCCATCAATGCCTCCAGCTCCGACGAGGCCGATTTCATCAAGTGCGTCATCATGTCCCGGCCGTCGCCGCCGTTCCGAACGAAGAAGCGGCATTGCTGACTTTTTTTATTTGTCCCACAGGAAGTTCATGGAGGAGCAGGAGAAGAAGCACTAGACGGACCAACGGCGCGGAGGACTCGGGCGAGGGCTGTACGAATGATGGAGAGTATGCATATAATCCAGCATTTGGTTGCGGCCTGAATTTGAGAGATGGCGCGCGTGATAAGCATTTGCGCACTGCGTTTGCCTTTCTTGTGATGGAGACTGCATCTGCTATCGAGCTTTGATATGTGAAAAAGTCCAGGCTCTTGTTTGCCGCACGCCCATGTTCGGAAGCCTCTTGATGCATTTACTGCAACGGTGTGGTGTGAGAAAATTCTCTTCACGTATTCTACGTATGCTCGAGACGGAGCTTGTGGCATCGCGGCGCGCTTGCGTCGAATGTATATACAGCGGCATGGTTGGGCGTGTCGGTGGCTGCGTGCACGCAAAGTGCATTTCATTCAGCTTACATGCATGAAATGATAATACTTTAATGCATTCCATTGAATAGTGCCCCTTTTTATTTCAATATTTCATCAAATCTATTCTTCTTTTACATAACTCGCATTAGTCCAAAGCTGAACATGCTTTGTACTTCCTGCGTACTAGGCGCAGACGCCTACTACCAAGGTACCTCCTAGGTACCTAGGATTGGGCGACCGCCTTCAACCACGTGATGGTCCCAGTCACACCGAGCTTGGGGGCTACCCGCCACACTCTTTTTGAAGCAAGCCCGCATCTCCTTAATGAGTGAGGAGTGTATCCCACCTTTCGCACTTTCGGATACAACGATAGCATCCAAGGCACACGCCCTAGGGGAAAAAAAAAAATCAAGCTGTCGAACCCGCGCCGGGCATGTCGGATGTCAAGACCGACCCGGCCCTGCTGGCCGCCACGGCAGCAACACACCTCGCCCAGCACATCGGCGCGCCGACGACCAAGGAACGACACTCGCTGACGCTCGACCAGCGTCGCGAGCTACGCCGGTGGGCGAACGCGCACGCGGTCCGGCCGTCGCACAAGGACTGCATCGAGTGGTTCTACTCGCAGTACGGCCAGCTGATCAGCCAGTCGACCGTGTCGCACTCCCTCTCGGCCAAGTACTCCCGGCTCGACGGCGACAACCCGCAGCTGTCCGGGTCGAGGCTGCGCTTCGGGAACTGGCCCGACGTCGAGAAGCTCGTCTTGCGGTGGTACCAGCAGGCGCAGGCGTCGGGCCGGCAGCCCACCAACGACGAGCTGGGGGAGAAGGCCAAGGCCATCTTCTCGCAGCTGCCGCGGTACCGGGACGAGGTTGCGCCGGAGTTCTCCCCCGGTTGGATCCATCGCTTCAAGAGACGGTATGGGCTTCTGGTGCGGCGCCAGAGACGGCCGGGCGAGCTGGATCCCGCCGAGGACGTCGACTACCTCGCCGAATGCGTTTCCCGGGTCATGGCCGTTGCCTTTGACACGAGCCCCGCGGCCATTCGAGAACAACTGCAGCGCGTTGCTGGCGTGGATGCGAGCCTGAACACGTGCGCGCTGGTCCGCGACGAAGTAGTTCGAAGAATGAGTGCTTCTCGTCATGCTCATCATGAACACCATGAACACCAGGATTACCAGGATTACCAGGATCACCAGGATTACCAGGATCATCATGAACACCATGATCATCAGGATTACCAGGATCACAAGGATTACCATGACCATCATGACCACCATGACCACCAGGATCACCAGGATCACCCGGATCATCATGATCATCATGACCACCATGACCATAATGACCACCACGACCACCACGACCCCCAACATCACCAACATCACCATGACCACCATGACCACCATGATCCAACGTCGCCCCTACCGCACGTCCACTCGCTACCACCACCCGAAGAGCCACAAGAAATCCCCTCGCCGCGGCCGCCGTCAGAGCCCCAGGCCTTGTACGCGGACGACGACCCCGAGGTAGTCCTCCAAAACGCCCTGCGCCAGCTCCAGCAGGAGGAGCAGGCCGCCGAGGAGCAGGCCGCCGCCGCGCGGGAGGAGAGCGAGCGGGCCGAGAGGTCGTGCTATCCGCAAGCGGGCCTCATCACATCGCCGGGCGGACGAGCCGCCTCCATCGTCAGATATGCCACTCCCGGCCAGGACATGGGCCACGACCTCACCCTCACGCCTATCCACTCTGACCTGCCAATGTCGTCCGGTGAGAAGCCGATTCGGTGTCCATTCTGTGTCAATCAGCGGATGCTGCGCACCATCAGGGAAGCCGTGGAGCACATGTCTACTCACGTCATCGTGTGAAACCCCGCCCAAAAAAAAGACCCCAAACTCGGTGCCGCCACCACAACCATCTGAATCTGAGGACCTTTCTACCCTCCAGTTTTCTTTTACTCCTCTCTTTCCAACGGCGTCGCGGACCAAGGAGTGCAGTGTATGACGTTATCGCACCTTGTTTTGCTGGAGTTTTGGGCCATCATGAATGGGCATGGAAATATCTGACGGAGCAGGCTGAGAGGTAGATGGTGTTGATTTTCAAAAAAGAAATCAGGATGGGCCGAAAAAAAAAAAGCTTGTTGAGCCAGTATGGAATGCACCTCACGTTGTTTGACACCGGCAACGAGGCACCGGAATGGTAGTGTTTAAGAGCTGAAGAGTTGCTGCATAATAGATTGGAGACGATCCAGTAATTCTTCTCTCAAACGCCATGGCCAAGACGGATGAGAACCTTTCCGTTCCGTTCCCCACACTTCCTGGATCAAAAAGTCTATATGAACCCACCCTCCCTAAGAACCGTCATGATGGCCTCCTCCCGTAGCTTAGCCTCGCTCTTCGGCGGAGGTACGTCTCCCGTATCAATGTAGTTTTTCCAAAACTTCAGGCCTTCGAGACCCTCTTCTCGACAGAGCGTGCCTTGCTCCTCTGCCATCAACAGCTCTTCCTCGGCCACTCCGATGCTCCAGCCGAATCTCTGGGCCGTCTCCAGAGCAGTCACGCCACGGCCAAACTCCCTCCAGTTCCAGCTGACCTCGCGCTCTGGCGGGAATTCGTGCAGGTCGTCGAGCCATTCGAGCAGCGCTTTCACGGTTGTCTCATCGGTGCAATCGCGGCCCTGGACGACCATGATGCCGCTGCGGAACGTGCGAAGTCGAACGGGGAGCTTGAGGCTCTCCCATAGTCTGGCGGCCTTTTCGAAATCCATCGGGCTGACGAGCTCGACGCCTCCTCTGGCCCGATTGAACATGGCCCAGAGATCGACAAGCGTGATGATGCCTCCGGCTCGTTTCAGGACGCCCCTTGCGTCGTCCGCCAGAAACTCGGCGAGGTTTCGAGACAGCTCGGAGAGATAGAGAGATTCAGAGCTCCCGCCTCCGACCATGTCCTTGGTAGTTATCAACCCCAGCTGAGTGGCAGACTCTACTAGAATGGCATTCTCTTCAGCCGTAGCACCGCCATTCGCCCCATTGCTTTGGCGTGCATATCGCTCCGCCAAGGCGACCACTTCCTTTGCCGAGGACATCAGTGCCTCCAGGTCCTCAAACGCACTCCCTATCAGTATTTCGTTGTTCTTGTGCATGTTGAGCCCGAGCTGCTCCAGGCCAGCAATACCGGCCACTTTTGTTCTGGGTCCAGCGGCTGATGCCGCAGAACCACCCTGACCATCTCCACCACCATTCCGACCACCTTTGGGCACGGGAGGTGCGTTTTGTAATAGCCACTTCCTCTGCGTGACCGCGCCTTTGAGCCGCTCGTAGAATATTTTGTCTCCCCCGTCACGGAATGAAATTTTGATGCTGTCAACCACGTCAATGCCGCCTCTTCCTTGGCTGAATGAATTGAGGAAAGGACCGGGCGAGTCGATTCGAGCGGTAGAAACGCCAGTGGCTGGTTTGGACGAAGTTTGTGAAAGTAATGATGCACCACAAATCTCGCATGAGAGAAGCGAAGGGTGGTTCGCGAATGTGCAACGAGGGCATGGGAATTCGGCGCCTCTGTCTCCCGTGGAGCTCATATGATTGTTTTGGTCCGTCGAAGGCCTGAGATCCGACGTGGTAGCCGTGTCCAAGACCACTGGGCGGGGAGGAACACCGCTGAAGCTTTGGGTTTGGGCAATCGAGGATGCAGGATGTTGGCTAGCATTGTTGATGGCTGCTTTTAGAAGATGCGCCAACGAGGGCTTGATCCCACAGGCCAGGCATGGCGGTAGAGGAGTATGGGCATTGGCCGCAGCAGGGTCAAAGTTGACGGGTATCGGATTCGAGAAGCTGCATATCGTGCACACCCACGTTGCGGCGGTGATCTGTGGTGGTTCCAGTGGTGGTCGATATGCACCGTCTCTGAGTCCTGGAGGGGCAGTCCCGGTCCTCGACGATGAGGCGGCGCTCGACAGCGCTCGGTTTTGCGGAGAGGACCGTTTCGAGAGCTTTGGATATATGGTGATCTTTGGCGATGACTTGAAAAACCCGGCGTGGGCTTCGTAGTGATGGACATCCTTGAGATCGAGTGCCACCGAGTTTGCTCTGGGCTCCGCCTTGTCTACATAGCAAATACGATGGGAAGTCAAATACACTTGTCCATTCTGCTGGTTCGGTAATTTCAGCTTCCTGCGTGCGTCTTGTTAGAGCGTCGCGCTTGTTTTAGCCTGGTGTGAAGAGCCTGTTTGTTGGACGTTTTACCCCTCATAAAGGCCGACGTTGTCCTGGACAAATAGCAGGATCTCATCTGGCAGATAAGACGGCCTGAGAGCGGTGGTCAAGTCGATATGTTTCAGGAACATCCGTCATGTCGTCGTGGCTGCGCGCCGGGAGAGGGTACTTCGCGGTTCAAACTCGGCTGTCAAAAGTCTCATCGATGACGATGGCGCATGAACAACGATGTTATAGCAGGCGAGTCGACGACGATGAATTATCCGCGAGGGTTTGGAGGCGTAGGTTGTTTGATGAGCCATCAAACCATGGAAGAGCTCAGGGCCCCACATTGAACTATCCAAGTCCGGGGAAGCCGAAGTTCTGCCGCGAAGTCACGGGCTGGACCCGCCTAACCAACCCAAGTTAGCCACCGCCCACACGCCCACAGGAAGAAGAGGAATATGTAGACCTAATCTCCGCCATTTCAGCTTTCTGGCTCCCTTTTTCCTCCACTCGTCATACCCGAAACGTCGTGCGCTGCCTCACGCCCGACTCCTGTCTATCGAGTGCACGCCAGATAATATTTGATATACCGACTCACAAATAAAGCAAAAAAACTAACATCCAGCTGTCTCTCCGGCGGCCGTCATCATGATGCCAGGGTGGTCAGTCACGCAACAAACGCCTGGCGCACCACATCAGGCACAGGCGACATCATACAATTTCGCACCGAGTACGTGTCCACTGACTACTACCAGATAGGTATCAACCAGCCTCCCAGAGCTTCAGGCTGACTTGTATAGATCCTGCATTTGTGTCCGTTCCAGTTCGCCAGGGCTTTAGTCAGTTGGCTCCTCGAACATCGACCTCCTACCCGGGGCTTGTCCAGCCCGGAGCGGCAACTCATGCGCCTGCGCCCATGCCTACGCCCGCCGCTGTTCCAGCCGACCAGGCAAAGCCAAAAACCGAATGGCCCGATGCTGTGCGGCGCTATGTTCAACGATCTTTCCTTCCCCAGAATGACGACGTCTCCGTTTCTCGCGCCGAAGTCGAAGCAAAACTCAAGGAGACAATCGGCAATGCCAAAGAAAATGGCACATTGTATACCATAGACTGGGATGCTGTCCCACTACCTCACGCCCTTGTGAAAGCCGATCGTGACGCATTGCATAACCGCGGTGCCCATACCCACTCCTCTCCTGATCACGTCGCCAAGTCTAGGAAAAGAAACTCGTCCGACCTTGCCAATGGTGAATCAGGCCAACCACCGTGGCACAATACTAACTCGCGTTCGTCATCATCTCTCGAGGGCCGCGTGTCGTATCCAACTCCAGACAAACGTTCCTTGCATGACCAGGACGACAAGCCGACGAAGCTAAGTAAGTTCCAAAAAGAAGCAGCCAACAAACGCAAACGTCGCTTTGAAAACGAGTTCAAGGCTGTCTACCGATCGCCAAGTCCAACACCACCATCCACTGGGCCGATTGTTGGGACCAGCGAGGTTCTGGAGAAGAGATATCTTCGTCTGACGGCGCCTCCTGTGCCCTCCAATGTGCGGCCAGAGCCCATTTTGCGGCAAACGTTGGATCTCCTGAAGAAGAAATGGCGAAAGGAAGGAAACTACTCGTATATATGTGATCAGTTCAAGTCCATGCGGCAGGACTTGACCGTGCAACGCATCAGGAATGATTTCACGGTCTCAGTATATGAAATCCACGCCCGTATCGCTTTGGAGAAGGGGGACATTGGTGAGTATAATCAATGCCAGACCCAACTGCGTTCCTTGTACGCTTTGGGGTTAAAGGGCAATCCTATCGAGTTCAAAGCGTATCGTATCCTATATTTCATTCATACTGCAAATCGCACCGGTCTCAACGACACGATTGCAGATCTAACTGCAGCAGAGAAGGAGGAGAAGGCGATCAAGCATGCCTTGCAGGTCCGCTCGGCGTTGGCTCTTGGGAATTACCATAAATTCTTCCAACTCTACCTCGACACGCCCAATATGGGTGCATATCTTATGGATATGTTTGTGTCGAGGGAACGCCTTGCGGCCATGTGTAATATTTGCAAAAGGTAGGGTAAAGCCCAATGGTGAACAGGTCTCTTGGTTGAATCCGTCATGCTAACTGGCTTTGCAGTTATAAGCCAGACGTGAAGCTTCGATTCATTACTGAGGAGCTCGGGTTTGAATCTGATGCTGATGCGGCCCAGTTTGTCATTGACCACAATGGACAGCATCTTCTCGAAGACCGCTCAGACAACATTGTTTTCCTGAGCGGCAAGGCTGGTCAACTTTTCGAAGGCATTCGATCTGAAGCGTTCCGAAAAGTTGACATCAAGGGTCAAATCTAGCCTTTTGATTATCTTCCGGTATTCTTTTATTTCTTCGTCTCACACCGCGCGCGTACACACTCACACACACGCACATACCACACCCTTGCATCGTTGTCTCATCCGGTTCCTGGCAAAAAGTGAATGGCACATGGCTTCGTTTCGTTTTTTTTTTTTCAGCTCCGACCGTTTTTGCATGATGACTCGTTTTTTTTCTTTTTCTTGCGTAAAGCTTTGTGGCATCCGGAATAGTCGATTTACGGGGTAGCGAAATGACAGCCCAGAAAAACGCCGGCGGGAGATGAGCGGCGACGGCTACTCCGGTGTAGTGCCCGAGTGCGAGTCGCCACTTGACTGATGCGCCTCGGTTTTCACTGTTCACGCAAGTCGGAGTCGACAACCGCAATATTCGGTATAACACTAAGGATCACAGTCCCCCGCCCTTGAAAGGAGTTCATAGATGAGGTGTTTTGAAGCATGATGGTCGCACGTGGCAGAATATCCCAGGCAGGCTTGGAATGACAACTCGGCGCTGGTTGCATACGAAGGCCCCCAGCAACTCGTTCTTGGAGGCCTAACTTGTGCACATGGATGAATTTTCTTAGCGTGCGAAAAAAAAAAAAAACCGTGCCATGACACATGGACGGTTTTGATGGATGAAATGATTGGCCGCGCTGTTATAGAGTTGTTTTTTATTGATAGTTTTAATTTATATCGGCTTTTGATTGTACTATATATCTGTGTGGCCCGATGGAACAATCTTGTTTCTAGGAAAGGAAGCCCAAGCCTGTGCATCGGACTCTGCTCTTGCATGCCATCGCGTTTCCGCCCTGCCTCGACTTGACTGGACGTGGCCATACGCGGCGACGACAGGTGATTAATCCATGAGACTGAGGGGCCAGGTTTCTATGGCCGACTCGCGGGCAGTTAGCGACAGCATCCACGTCTTGATTCCGGCGTCGCCGCAAGTGTGCGCAAGTGCGCCATTGTGGGCATTGTAAGAGGAAATAGTAAATAGTCCAAGATGCCCAGCCCTCCTCAACGGCCCCCGTTTTTGGACAGGAGTTGAGGTGAAAAGGGGGGAAGAGGAAGAGGAAAAGAAACAAAGGGAAAGTGGCTTGATGAGGAAAACGCAACGCAGCCTTTACGCAGGACAGCCTACAATCAAGTGGGGGTGGGTTCCGCCATGCACAGTGCCACAGTGCCAACTGCTCACTGTTGCCAAGAGCACACACACGTTTCCACCACCAGTACCACCACCCAGTGCCTCCACTGCTTCTCCTGGTTAGGTTTAGCTGAGGCAGAGGAGGCAGAGAACAGGCGAGAGGGAACGAAAGAGCGGGTTTGTTTGGGTTTTTGTTTGATTCGTTTGAACCTGTGAGGTCATTGTGCCAGCACACAGCGGTGGAAAACGGCGTTGCCGAGGAGGGTCCGCCAATGCCGCGTCAAAACGGGCGAGCAATCGAAGCAGGCCCCTGGCATTGTAATCAGACCAGACGACGGGGGCGCATGCATTCGTGATGCATGTCATGGACGGGCCGGCGGACCCGCGTCTCGTCTGGGGCCCAGACTGGCAAGACTGGCTGGCAGTGGCAGACTCTGTGGCAGACTCAGTGGCAGACTCAGTGGCAGACTGGCAGTGCGAGACTGGCTGTAGTCTCAGTGCTCACACGGCCCGACCGCCATGCCTGGGACGGGTTGTACCCAGTACCTGCACCCGCGGCCATGCTCCCGTGCGCGCGCGCGTGAACGCCATCCACTCCGGCCTCTCCCTGCATGGTACCTGGTACTGGGGCCGTCGACTGGGCCGTCGACCGGGGCCGTCGCGAAGAATGGCTCCACTCGCTGCTTAGTGCTCGCTGCTCAGTGCTCCACTGCTCAGTGCTGCCTGCAGCCGTCTCCACCCCGATCCCACGCTTGGTGGTTAAATTGGTCGGTCCACGGTCCACGGTCCACGGTCCACGGTCCACGACACCCTCCATCAGCGCGCGAGATATTGTTCGGCCGCCCCTCCTCGCTTCCCTTCCACCTCTCCTCCTGCGACATCTGCGACTCTTGCGATTCTGCGACATCTGCGACTTCCTGCGACTTCCTGCGACTCCTGCGCCCGACACGCTCCGCCCCGTCCGTCTCTTGCAGCCAGCCGTGGCCGACCAGTTTCTCTCGTCACACTCGCACTCGCACTCGCACTCGCACTCGCACAGAATGAAGGTATGTTGCCGCCCACAGGTGGTTTGCTGGGTTGCGCGCCCGGCGCATTCACGCATTGCATTGCACCTTTGCACATTCTTGCCCTTCTCGTTCCGCTCGTCGTATCTTGTGCATCCCCCGTGCATCTGCGTGCACCATGACGCCCTGCACTCGGCTGCACACGGCTGCCCCCCCCCCCCCCCCCCCCCCCCCCCCTTTCTCTCTTCCCCTCCCAGTCGCTCCTTCCAGCTGCTCGCCCTTTCATCGAGTGGTGATTCTCCCTCCGCCTGTCTTGACGCAAACACACCCCGCACCTCTTCAGATCCTTCCCGAGTTGTCCCTTTGACCATGGCCAACAGTCAACACCAGCCCCAGCAACGAGACCACCAGTTTCAAGCATAACAATCCCACCCAAGGCGCTGTCAGTTTTGCTAATCCTCATGACCCTCATACAGGCCCTACGTCGGTCCATCAAGGGCGACAAGGAAAGGCAGCACCACACCTCGATAGGGGGCAAGTCTGCTGTGGCCATAATCCCACCCAAAAAGGTCGGTTCCTGAAAATCATTTCGACTGCCATTCTATTCTTCTTTGGCTCGCTTGCTCCAAAGAGAAAGGAGAGGAAAACAAAGGGGCGCGCGAAGAGACAAAGGAGAAAGGGAACCGTCTCGTCGCGAGGGGCTGGGCATCTCTTTTCTCCTTCTTCTCGTTCTTTCATTCTTTGTTTCTTTGTTTCTGCACCCAGCGTCAAAACCCGAGGACAACGAACCCCCTTTGTCGCCGTCCGCGCAAAAAGTCACCGCTGACATGATGAGTTGTGTTTTTTCTTAGGTCATCAGAGCACTATACGACTACGAGGCACAATCATCACAGGAACTGAGCTTTTCGAAAGGCGACTTCTTCCACGTCATCGGCCGGGAGAACGATGACGACTGGTACGAGGCCTGCAATCCTGCCCTCCCCGATGCCCGAGGCTTGGTTCCCGTTTCCTTTTTCCAGGCCCTGGGCCGCACCGAACGCGACAGCGCACAGTCCGATGCCGGCAGGCCGCCCACCGCCAAGTCGCCCGACCACGACTCCGGCTACAGCGAGCACTCGCCGCACTCCGTCGCCGCGCCCACGCCCGTCACTCAACACCGCACCACAAAATCGGCCGACCTGGACAGCAAGATATTTGCCATAGTCCTGTACGATTTCGAGGCGCAGCGAGCGGACGAACTCGGTGCTACCAAGGGAGAGCAAATCATCATCATTGCCCAGTCTACGGCGGAATGGTTCGTTGCCAAGCCCATCGCAAGGCTGGGTGGTCCTGGCCTGATACCCGTCTCCTACGTCGAGATCCGCTATGTCAAGACGAGGGAAGTCGTTCCCGATGCGCTCGAGGCTGTGCGGAATGCTGGAGTACCCAGCGTGGAGGAGTGGAAGAAGATGGCGGCCAGCTATAAAAATAGCAGCATCACGCTGGGTAAGTTTGAGGGCGGGGCTGGTCGTGGTGGCCAGAAAGGCATTGAGCAGGCCATGGACCGGATGAGCCTTCAAGCAGGACGTCAAGTCGCCCAAAATGGACCACAGGTACGGACTCTCCCTCTCCGCCTCTTCTACCTGGCGCCTTGGGGCCACTTGTTCCATTCTTCAATCAAGGTCTGATCATGATGCTTTTAGTCTTGCGCTGGAAACAAGGACAGCCTTGAGTCCCACCAGATCGCCCCAAACCAGACGACGCCTCAGCTGTATGCTCCGATCCGGGCATCCGTCGTCGACACCTGCTATGGCGAGGACAAGTACTGGTTTGTTGTTGTCGCCGTGCTCGAGGACGGGCGGCATTGGGAACTGTTTCGATACTATGAAGACTTTTATGATTTCCAGATTGCTCTTCTTACCGAATTTCCCGCCGAAGCTGGAAATGCCGGCAACCAGAAGCGAACCCTGCCGTACATGCCAGGGCCGGTGAGCTACGTGACGGCCGACATCACAGAAGGCCGCATGCATAATCTCGATGCCTACGTCAAAAACCTGCTCAACCAGCCAGCTTACATCTCGCGATGCAACTTGGTCAAGCAGTTCTTTGCCCCTCGCGAGGGAGACTATGAGGTGCCTGCCAGCGGGACCGAGGGAGAGGAGCGCCGGCAGTCTCTAGGGTCACAACAGTCGTCTGCTGGGTCGCCCATCAACACGGCCAACGGCAACGGCATCGGCAACGGCCAGTCGGACCTGTCTGCCAAGCCTCGACAGATGAGCAATTCACAGCAGGGTATGGGAAGTCAACAGCAACAAACGGGCCAGGCTCCGCCGATGAAGGTCAAGATGTACTTTAACGGTGACTTGATTGCCATTCGTGTTCCGTCCGACGCCAACTACCAGCAGCTCTGCGACAAGGTGCGAGAGCGGCTCAAGATCTCGCCAGATGACCAGTTGCAGCTTTTTTACAAGGATGAGCCCACGGGAAACAAACCCGGCTTGATGAGTAACGACGATCTCGACTTTGCGTTGCAGCGAAACGACAAGCTTGTGCTCTACGTCGAGGTTGTGTAAGAGACGAGACATTGGGCTTCACCGCTCGGCAAGACGATTGCTTTTTCACCATGTGCTCTGCACTTCGTTCTTCTTCATTTTCTTCTTCCTCTTCCTCCTCGTCCACTCCCCCCTCCCCTTCTTTTGGGGCACAGGATGAGTGGACCAGAAGACGTACATACTTCCACCGTGGTTCTCAGACCACGACACTTGACCAAGTTCCTTTCTTTGCTGGCAATGACGTCTCTTCGTCTGTCGATGCGCCATCCGGCAAGTTTTCCAGTTTTCTTCTTCTCTTTTGTCGACGGGGTTTCTCAGATGTTGGCACAAGGACTAGCATTTATATTTCATTTAAATATGGCGGCTCTCGCCTGGGAATGGCGTTTTTCGGTGATCGAATTCATGTCATGTCCTTTGTTCTTTTCTTCTCTCCCTTGTCTACGTTTGTCTTTCTTTGTCGAACAGAATGCGTTTGCTTATGCTTTGTGCTTGTACGTATGTGGCGATTTGATACCTTGTTGAAGTTGATGGCTGGTTTGATGACCCGGACGGATGATGGGAACGGAACGGAACGGAACGGGATGGAATAGAATAGTAAAAAGAGAGATGCGAATAGGCCTCTTTTTTTCTTCCCTCGCTTGGGTCTGCTTGATCTTGCTTCGGGGGTATAAGCGAAAGGAGATGGTGAGGTATATTCATTTTTATTTATTCTTGCCGCCTCTCCCCTCTTTTAATTCTCGTCTTTGAAAAGACTGGGATGCGAATGTGACTTGAGTGCGCGTGTGCGTGTGCGTGTGCGTGTGCGTGTGCGTCAGGCACAATAGGCACGATGGATGCCAAGAATGCGAACCAAATTGACATTGGTCGTGTTGACGAATGAAAAGCAGCTGGGTGAGCCAGCGTGATGGAAGGGGGGGGAAGATGATCACCTGTCATGACCTGTGAAGGGGTGGTCTTCCCAAGTTGCGCCACGGCGTGCATGTTTTTGTTTTTGTTTCTCTTTCTATTTCCCTTCTATCTTTATTTCTATTTCTATTTCTGTTTCTGTTTTTGAATTCCATCGCCAGACGGACCAGCCAGGTCTTGCTCTCCGGCCGACCCCCCGCGCCATGTGTACGGAACCAAAAGAGCACCCAAGCCTACTGCGAATAGAATACCGACGGTTTATCTTGAACTCTGACTCATCTAGGTGGGTATCTACTGGGTAGGAGGTACCCAAGGTAAATGGTGGCATGTGTGATGCATGTAGACAGAGACATGGAACAGTATGCGTGTACGTTGTGTAGATGATGTGCCGAGACGCCCGCCTTGGGGGTCTACTTCTACTGGATGTATAGGTAGGTCCTTTCCTGAGATGTCTGGTCGCTTGGGGGATAAAAAAAAAGGAAGAAAGGAGGAATAGGAGGAGGAGGAGGAGGAGGAGGAGGAGGAGGAGGAGGAGAAGAGGAAGAAGAAGAAGAAGAAGAAGATAAAAAAGAAGAAGAAGAAGAAGAAGAAAGAAAGAAGAAAAAGAAGAGGAAGAAGAAGAAGAAGATAAAAAAGAAGAAGAAAGAAAGAAAGAAACACAGAACAAGCACCTATCCTTCTAGCGAGAAAGTGCAAGTAGCACTCTTTGTACCAAAGGTGAGGCAGGCCGTTGAGGAAGGGCTCTAAGAGGGGGAGGGGGGGGGGCGTGACTCCGTCGTCTTTGTGCGAGGGGTTATGGTGACAGTTTCGTCGTAAAAAGGGCCCTAAACAGAAAAAGAAAAAAAGGGAAGAGAGAAGAGAAGATAAAAAAGGAAGAAGAAGGAAGAAAAGAAAAGAATAAGAGTACGAAATACGGGATAAAGAAAGAAACAAACGCCAGCCATGCCAAGACCCTAAAAGCAGCATCTAGACAAGTGCACCTAAAAAAAAAAAAAAAAAAAAA
>SRQA01000310.1:0-26176 GCA_018360365.1 Claviceps citrina | reverse complement strand
GGTGCAGCGCGCCGTCGACGCAATCAGGGCGGAGCTGCAGCGACGGCGCAGCGCGCCGTCGACGCAATCAGGGCGGAGCTGCAGCGCGTGCTGCAGATGGGGCATGACTTTCTGCGCAGTCCGGCGCCGCCGGTGGACAAGGACAAGGACGAGAACGGGAAGGAGAAGGACAAGGACAAGGAGCACGAGCTGGCGGCGGCGGCGGACCATTGCGAGGACGGAGCCTCTCGGGAGCAGCAGCCGACGGAGGTGGAGAAGGAGGAGGAGGAGAAGGAGAAGAAGAAGAAGAAGAAGAAGAACAAGTCGTCGAGGAGGCGCCATGACAGCGGACTGGGCCTCCTCGACGAGGATCAAGTGGAAGGCTCTTTGACGTAGCACTCGCCTTGGCGCTGGTCTTGCTTTGTTTGGAGGGAGTGGGAACACTTGTGTCACGCTTTGTGTTGTCGAGAAAGGGGTGGGGGGAGGGGGGGGGGGGGGGGGGGGGGGGGGGGGGGGGGGCTGTGCGGGGAGAGTGAAAGCAGAAACGAAGAAGAAAAGAAAAAGAAGAAGAAAAATCACTACGGTTTGTTGTTTTCCTCATTTCCTTTGTACGACACGGAAAATACAGACAAAGATGTACACACATGATACAATGCCACAGAAGAGAGGCCCCGTTTCCTTCTCCCACCGTCCGCTTTACCCCTCCATCCCCTGTGACGTCTCTGCGTTGCATTGACGAAGTTTGCTGCGTTGAATTTCCCCCCTTACCTCCCTCCTACCCTCCTACCCTCCTACCCTCCTACCCTCCTACCCTCCTCCTCCCTCCTACCCTCCTACCCTCCCACAAGGAGGGGGAAAGGGGGGGTTGGGGGGTTCAGCCACCCCTCATCTCGACATGTCTTTGCTTTTTTGCCGTGGTGGTCTGTCTGTCTGGGGAGGCATTTCGCCGTCCTCGCTTGCATTTGTTTTCTGCAGCCGAGCGAGCGCGCAGCCCACCTTGCCCCCGGGCGTCCCCCATGCAGGCTTATCGCGCTATGCTACCTCTGAACGAGGGGGGGGGGGATGTGCAAATCGAAAGAGGGGGACAAAGTAATAAGGAGAAAAGAGTGAGAGAGAGAGTGAGAGAGAGATTTTGTGTGTGTGTATGTGTGTGTGAGAGAGAGACATGAGGAGGGGTGGGCCAATTATGCAGCGCTACGTGGCGAGAGTTGTTTCTTTTTTGTTTCCTTTTTTTTTTTTTTTTTTTTTTTTTTTTTTTTTTTTTTTTTTTTTTCCTTCGGAAAAAGAAAGAGGTTGGGGTAGTCCCCTCTTCCCTCCGGTTGGAGGCGGATAAGGGAGGCACAAGAAGGGGGGAGAGGCGAATCTGGACTGTTATATCAAGATTGGGATTCCCCCACCTGTTGGTCTCATGTCTTTCACCTTCCCTTCCTTTTCTTTCCTCCTCTTCTCATCTTGCCCATGCAGAAGTCCTCGTGATCAAACAGCAAACACATCGCTGCGCACTCCACACCAAGGGCTCCCTTTCCCAACTCGCAGCCATGCCATCTCAGCCTGTGGACATACCGAAACCAAAACCCAAGGAGGGTGAGTTCTTATTTCCTTCCGCCCCTGGAAGAGCCAATTCAACGAGATGCGTGGTTGGAGGCGGAGGGGGAAGGGGCAGGGGCAGGGAAAAATCCTCTGATGAAAGGGCCCGGTGATCTTTTTCCGTTGCTAACCGCGTCGTTGGGGCGTCCCGAAAAAATAATAAAGAGGTCCATGGCCCCGGGAGTCAATACTGCGGAAGCGTCTACTGCGGCTCACCTCAGCTCATCACAAAGGTCACACCGTCGGGGAAGGTCATTGAGACTTGGGGCGTGCCGCCGAAACCGGGGGAGGAGACTTGCAGTATACCACCGCGGCGTCCTCCCAAGCCTAAGAATCCGAAGAAGTGAAGGGTCGTTCTGGTTCTCTGACGGATGTCGGGGAGTTGGTGTGAGGGGGAGGGGCTTTGTTGAACGGGTCTGATGGCGATGATGATATGATGATGATGGATTTGCCTCTGGGCTTGGGATTTTTTCGTTTGAATTCATGTGTGCGTTTTCGAAGGGCATGTACCTGTCTCATGGTGACATGTTCGTCATGCATGTCGAGCAAGTATATGAGAAATGTCCCCCGTTTTCGCGCCCTGTTCCTCACCGGCCAACTCCCTGATGCCCCGTCCAAAATGCCACTTTGCGCGCACCGCGCCCACCCATCGTCCTTCCCGGGGGAGACCTGCCTCTCTCGGCCTAAGCAGCTGCAAGAAACGGGTGTTTTTTCACCCCCTCTCCTCGAAAAACTACTTTTGTCTCCTCGGGCCAGTCCGGCTTCGACAGCCCATGCCGAAACCCAGTCGACAGACCCAACCCATCAACGCACTGCCCCCCCCCCCCCCCCGCCTCCCACTCACTCCTGAGCATCATCAATCTTGACCATCAAGGAAATGCATGGCTAGGCCGTGGTGCGGTGGGCAGCGGCGCAAGCGCCAGACCGTGGCCCCCCTGATTCAGGCCCAAGGGGGCCCCGAGACAGCGCAAAGGTTATCGGGTTACCTTGCCGGAGGACGTGCGCAGAGTGATACATGGATGCATATCATCAGACGATGGCTCCTGTGACGCTAGGCGAGATGTATGTTGTGTGTGGATGTGGATGCATGTTGCAGACGGTGGGCGCAGAATGAAATCGTGCGACGTGGTGGGCGCGTGAAAGGCTCTGTTTCCGATTTGTTGCCGCGCATGGCCTGTTCTTTTTTTTTTTTTTTTCTTCCTCTTCTTCTTCTTCTTCTTCTTCTTCTTCTTCTTCTTCTTCTTCTTCTTCTTCTTCTTCTTCTTCTTTTTTTTTTTTTTTTTTTTCCCTCTCTCTCCTTTTTTTTGTCTTCTTTTTCTCATGTCATACTGAGGGCTATTCTGGATGACGGGCACTGCCGAAGACGGAAGAGGACGTTTCTCTGTTTTTCCCTCTTTCTCCTTTTTTATTTTATTTTATGCACTGCCAGGGACTAGGGCAGAGTCCACATGACGAGGTCGAGAGCTGCGGTTTTGTTTTGTTTCAGCCGGCGGCGGCAAATCTCGTGTCCGCTGCATATATTGGGAGACTATTGACAAGATTTTTTTGATAAAAAAAAAACAAATGACGTCGGCGTGCGCCGAGGTGGAAGATTGCCGCGGGAATGAAAAAGGCAACCAGCCACACCGGGCCCGGTCTTGAGACATTTTCCCACGATTATGAGTTTATTGTTATTTTCTTTCTTTTTTTTTTTTCTAGTTTTTTCTTCTTCTGTTTCTCATTTTCTTCAGAGAACATTGCGACACGTCATAACTGATTGATTTCCCGGGCTTCTCTTTATTCAATATATGCGCGCATGTCGTCGTCAAAACGTTTTGTTTTTGTTTGACCCATCGCCGGCCGCAGGCTGCAGTGGTCATCGCTTCGAGCCGAGTCACGGCCCGAGGATCGGCCGAAGGAAGGAAGGAAGGAGGTGACGCGCGCCAATGTCCCAATGCAATGTCCCACCAACGCTCGTTCCGAACTTCCCGATTGTCGGACCACGAACGCCATTTCTTGGTGTGCTGGATCATGGCAGCATGAGATGCGAGAGCTTTCTCTGTTGATGCAAAAAAAAAAAGCAAGGATGCAGCGAGTGAGGAGATAGGCGGCCGGCCCCGGCCAGGGGGGCTGGGACTCTGGGAGGGCGCCGTTTCAACAGATAAATCCAGCCCCTCGCACAGTCGCAGTCCACTTGTCATTGTCATTTCTGACTAAATTTGTTCTTTTCCCCCTCTCCGCAGGTGGTGCAGCCCGCAATCCGCCCGCAGCTCCGATCCGAGGGCCCCAAACGCCGACCGAAAAATCCGTTGCCCCGTCTCCTTTTTCCTCTCCTCGTGGTGCTCTGGAGTCTTGCGTTTCCCATCCCGGCACGAGAGATGGTGACGCAACGGGCGCAACGGGCGCAACGGGCGCAACGGGCGCAACGGGCGCAACGGGCGCAACGGGCGCAACGGGCGCAACGGGCGCAACGGGCGCTAAATCTTTGGCGCGGGCCTAGAGAGCTCAAGTTCAAGAGAGCTTAAGTTGACAACCAGAGAACAACCGCCGCAGGAGATGCGTGCATGACGAGACCGAATGTCCTTTACCTCGGATGCCAAATCCGGTCGACGTCCAATGCTCTCTGGGGGTAATGTTAGACTTGTGAGCTACATTGTTTTGGTGACAAAGTGTGTTCAGACAAAATCCTCGGTTGAATGTGTTTTTCACATATTGGCGGATCGGGCAGCAAGTCCGGCCCGAGCCATCCCGCTGTGGGGGCCATGTTTGGCTGTTGGGAAAATGGGCTATTTGTCAGTTGGTCAATGTGAATTGTAAATTGTAAATTGTTGCTGGTGTCGAACCTCGCAGACGCAACTTATACCATCTGCGGTACTAGCCACGAAATGTCACGAGCAAGACCTCGTCAACCACAAACCTCTCATTACTGTGGTGCCTCCTAGTTGGTATGTAGTCAACGGATATCCGTAAGTATAAGCCCCCCCCCCCCCCCGCTTTCTATGCTCGTAGAATGCCGATAGATCTTGGCAGCCAGGGACTATACTGCGTTGGCTTACTGATGTAGACGACAAAGCGCTTTACCCGCCAAGCCTCCAACTCCTCGGGTAGGTACCCTGCCATGACAGCACGTGTTTTGCTACGTGACTCGGTGCCTTTTGCTGGTTCCATACACACTTTCTCCCTCTTGTCATCAACACCTGGTCACTATCGATCTGAGTCGTCAGCATAGAGAGCATAAGCTCAAAAGCCTGAGCCTGCAGCCTGCAAAATACTATATCCGCCACGATGCCTGCTTACACAGAGTCGATGGATGGTGCAAATTCCCAGCACTTTCCGGCCAAGCAGACGGCGCAGGTCTCTCCTCATGGATGCAACGTCTTGACGCGGTCGCCAAATGCTACACTGATGGGGATCCGGATGAAAGAGAAATGGAAATTGCCATCTACGAGCGACTTCGGTCCCATCTGCCTTGGCACAAGGGCATCATGCGATACTACGGCGTCATGGATTCGTGCCTCGTTCTCCAGTTTGCTCAACATGGCTCCCTCGGGCGATATCTTCGCGACAACCCACCCACCCCCTGCCCTCTCGACAAAGCTACGATGGGCCGAGCAAGCGGGCAGATGCCTTTGCCTTTCTCCACTCAAAGGGAGTCGTCCACTGTGACGCCTCTTGCAATAACCTGTTCCTCGACGGAGAGCTCAATGTTGTCGTTGGCGACTTTTTGGGATCGTCCCTCGATGGGTCAGGATGCTTCACGTGGTACGAGTCGGGACCACTGCCACCCTGACTCGAAGACTCCATGCATACAGAATGACATTTTCGCACTTGGCAGTACCTTGTACGAGATTTTGACAGGAAGAAAGGCCCTTCAAGGGATTGAACCCCATCTGGTTGATGACGCACTCACATGTGGTGAATTTCCGGGCGTGGAATCCCTGCCCGCCCTGCAGGCTCGCATCACCAAGTGCTGGAGCGGAAAGTATGAGAATGCTGAGGAATTGCTACGGGAAGTCAAAGATGAGGGTTGTATTCTTGCCCAACTATGAACTTTGAACATTGACTAGACTGCTTACACTGACAAGCTCGAGAGATTGCTTCCACCCCCTCCCCTCCCCATGCTGGGCAGACCATGGGCATAGTCATCCTGGCTCTGGCCGCCCTGGCCCCATTGACATGGTGGATGAAGTCAACCAGGTTCTTCATCAAGGGTTAGGACTCATGCCGGCGAGGATCGTGAGAAATGACACACCTTTAAAAAAAAAACATGTAACGCAATAACCAGGCCGTGTTGTCGCAATCGGCTTAACCTCTTCCCCTGCGGCGTTTTTCAACGACACCGCATCATGGCAATAAAGGTCGTTTCCCACGTATTTCTCACACGGCTGATAAACGCGGGTGAACTGCGCATGCTTTGGTCTGGCACGACAGGTCGTATAGTAGTACGGTTGGTCAATGTACGTGCACATGCGGAGCGAGTTTTTTCGATGTACGATTTGGAGGCCAAGAAGTGGTCAGGTATAGTCGTTTTTTTTTTTTTTTTTTTTTTTTTTTTTTTCGAGGTCTACTGTTTGGGAAGACGAATGGCAAAACCCGAAACTGTGGGAGTCGGCGAGGTAATAAATACCTACCTAGTACCCAGAGGTTGAAAGCTACAAGGCTACAACTGGAACATGCTGCAGATGGAGGGGGAAGAGGCGTCATTCTTCATCAAGTCACGCAGGGCCACGTACTTCTTCCCTGGGATGCTGCATCAAATGATGCAACGTCCGGTTACCCTGCAGGCACGAACCTGCAAACCACGCCATGTCAACCACGCCACTCCGGCCAACAACCAACTGCCGGTTTCTACCCCGCTTCCGGTTGGTAGGGACGTCAGCAATGCCCGTGACGAGAGCCACGCCAACCAACTACTAGGTTCGTGACGAATCTAATCTAGTGCCAGGGTACCCAGTAGTAGGCAACTTCCTTGGCCAATGTCCGGGCTCCCAGGTTCCTGCTACTTTTCCACTCGTGGCATCTGAATCGCCCGTCACCCGATTCCAACTCATCGTTGCGTGCCTGAACCCTATTTTATATCACAAATCACGAACAGCATCTTTATGAGATTGGTGAGCTTTGTCTCTGCCATCTGCTTCTGCGTGCCGTCATCAGCTTCTTTGCATTTCCAACTTCGCCCTTCTTTTGTCTCGTCCTGGGGCCTCGAAGCGAAAATCCACTCAAATTTTCCGAGCCAACAACGTCGGACGCTTCAACTAGCTACACCAGGCTGGTCATCGCCCTCACGGCCATTACCTCCCTTTTGCTTCTGCTGCTCGGTATCCCGCATAGAAGCCCTTCCCCCCTGACGCATTCTCCGCCGGGCAGGATGACAAACGATGGCTATCGAACTGTGGCTTACTTTGTGAACTGGTTCGTCCCCTCTTGCTGTACTCATCGTGAGGAGTCCAGACTGATTGCCTCTTTGTGTAGGGCCATTTATGCTCGGAAGCACAGACCCCAGGATCTTCCTGCCGACAACCTCACGCATGTTCTGTACGCATTTGCCAATGTTCGTTGCGACAGCGGAGAAGTGTACGTTTCGTGCGCTTGGCAAACGTGATGGGCGAAACGTGAATATTGATATCTCAATCAGGCATTTGACGGATACCTGGGCTGATGCTGACATCCACTGGGAGGGTGATTCCTGGAACGATGCCGGAAACAACCTGTACGGTTGCCTCAAGCAGTTGAATCTCCTCAAGAGACGCAACCGCAACTTGAAGGTGCTCCTCTCCATTGGTGGTTGGACTTATAGCGCCAACTTCAAGGGTCCAGCAAGCACTCCCCAAGGCAGGGAGACGTTTGCAAAGTCCAGCGTCGAGCTGCTCAAGAACCTGGGGTTCGACGGCATCGACATCGACTGGGAGTATCCTCAAAACGAAGAGGAAGCGCAAAACTATGTCCACCTTCTTGCCGCTGTGCGCAGGGAACTGGATGATTATGCCGCCCGGTCGGCGTGCGACCACCACTTCGAGCTGACCGTGGCCTGTCCCGCAGGGGCCGCCAACTACGAAAAGCTGGACCTGCCAGGCATGGATCAGTACCTAGATTTCTGGAACCTGATGGCGTACGACTACGCCGGATCGTGGGATCGACTCAGCGGCCACCAGGCGAATCTCTTCCCAAGCGGCGAGCCATCAACGCCATTCTCCACCAGCGCAGCCGTCGACTACTACACTAGCCGTGGCATTGCTCCCAACAAGATAGTCCTCGGCATGCCTCTGTATGGGCGTGCATTCGAGAACACGGAAGGTCTGGGGAAGCCTTTTCAGGGCGTCGGGGAAGGAACCTGGGAAAATGGCGTGTTCGACTTCAGGAAACTGCCGCTCGAGGGCTCAGAGGAGTGTTTTGACGAGAGAGCACAAGCCAGTTATTGCTACAACCCGGCCCAAAGAAAGCTTGTCAGCTACGACACCGGCCCTATGGCCAAGGCCAAGGCAGAGTACATCAAGGAGAGGGGACTCGGCGGCGCCATGTGGTGGGAGAGCAGCGGCGACAAACATGGGCCCGACAGTCTCATTTCCACAGTTGTTGATGCGCTGGGCCGCGATCTGCAGAGGTTGGATAATTGTATCGAGTATCCGGAAACCAAGTACGACAACCTCCGGTGCGGTTTTCCAGATAGTTGAGCGATGGCTCTGTTTCTCTGCATCTACATCCGAAATATAAATGGACAAAAAGAAGCAAAACTGCTCCAAGCACACGTGCCCCGCAACTCAACCATCCATCGCCACGTGACCTCGCCGCACAAAGAGACAGCTGCATGCACCAATGCGAATGGTCCGTGCACCAAGCTTAGAAGTTGCCGACAGAAAAATTTCGACCAGGAAAAAAAAGTGCAGATGTGGTTGCGTCCAGAGAGGCTTGCCATCAAAGACGCCCCAACCATCGGATCTCCTGTCCCCACGGCCCGACTTTTGGCAGCCAGAGCATTGAAATTAATCCGGGACGAGACGCCATGTCGCATATTGACTACGCTCTTTACGAGTCACCGGTGGGCTATGCCCTCTTCCAGGTGGTGCATCAATCCGATGCGGTCGGCCTGAAATTGCAGGAAACCCAGGCCGCCGTCAGCGATCTCGCCAGGTTTGGCAAGATGGTCAAACTGGTCAACTTCAGCCCTTTTCGGTTGGTCTGGACTCTGAAAGTGGCAATGCGAATTGAGCCGCTCTCCGTTTGCTGACTTTTTTTTTTTTTTTTGCTCCCAGCGGTCACGTTGAAGCGCTCGAGAATATCAACCTCGTGTCCGAAGGCATTGTTTCTGAATACCTCAAATCCGTTCTCGAGCTCAACCTCCCCAAGAGCGGTAAGAAGTCCAAGGTCGTCCTCGGCGTTTCCGAGAAGAACCTTGCCGGTGCCATCAAGGGCGAGTTCCCGGGACTGTCATGCGAAACCGCCGATACCTCGGACATTGTCGGCGACGTGATCCGTGGTCTTCGCCTCCACGCCGAGAAACTGCTGAAGGACTTGAAGCCTGGCGATATCGAGAAGGCCGGTCTGGGTATGGGTCACGCATACTCCCGAGCCAAGGTCAAGTTCAGCGTGACCAAAAACGACAACCACATCATCCAGGCCAGCGCCACCATCGACTTCCAGGACAAGGGTGTGAACCAGTTCTTCATGCGTGTCCGGGAATGGTACGGCTGGCACTTCCCCGAACTCGTCAAGATTGTCTCTGACAATTTGACGTACGCCAAGCTGGTGCTCGCCATTGGCGACAAGAAGACCTTGTCCAATCATAAGCTGCACGACCTGGCCGCCATCCTGGATGAAGACGGGGAGAAGGCCCAGGCCATTATTGACGCTGCCAAGGTTTCCATGGGCCTGGATATCACCCCCGCCGATCTCGACATCATCGCTGGATTCGCCCGGGCCGTGGTCAAGCAGGCTGAGAACCGCAAGACCACCTCTGCTTACCTGGAGAAGAAGATGGGTCACGTCGCGCCCAACCTGCAAGCTCTGATCGGTACCACCGTCGCCGCCCGTCTGATTTCTCATGCCGGTTCGCTCACCACGTTGTCGAAATATCCCGCCTCCACACTTCAGATCCTTGGGGCCGAGAAGGCTCTTTTCCGAGCCCTCAAGACCAAGAGCAACACCCCCAAGTACGGTCTGATTTACCACAGCAGCTTCATTGGCAAGTCTGCCACGCGCAACAAGGGTCGTATCTCAAGGTACCTCGCCAACAAGTGCAGCATGGCCAGCAGAATCGACAACTTTTCCGAACAACCCTCGACACGATTCGGTGAGGCTCTCAGACAACAGGTCGAAGATCGTCTGGAGTTCTTCGCCTCGGGAAAGAAGCCCGCCAAGAACAGCGACGTCATGGTATGCGCTCTCTACGAAACTGACTTTTCACGTCATTTGATTCCCAAAGCAATCCGATCGCTAACTTTTCAACAATACAGAGATCCGTCATGGCTGTTCTCGGTGATGGTGCCGACAAGGGCAGCGACGTTGAGATGGCTGATGCCGTTGTGCCCTCCTCGGCGAGGAAGGAGAAGAAGGAGAAGAAGGAGAAGAAGGATAAAAAAGACAAGAAGGACAAGAAGGAGAACAAACGCAAGCGCGACTCGGAAGTTGCGCCTGTAGATGACGCGGAGAAGAAGAAGAAGAAGAAGAGAAAGTCCAAGGCTGCTGATGAAGAGTAGAACGCTGCTCTTGCCAAGGGGCCCCGTCTGAAGACTCTGCACACATGCTCTCATCGCGCACGGCACGAACAAGGAAACAAGACCAACGAACAGATGGTCGGTAGAACCCCATCATCAAGCAGGGGGAGCTGATACCCTTCTCTGTAGGTCAGACGGTATGAGGAAAATCCCTCTCTGCCGCCATGATCAACAATGAGCAGGGCAAATCTGGCAGGCGAGTCGAATTGATTTTGCGAACTCGCTCGAGAGATGGAGGAAAGGGCCCAAGATCTTTTTCCTGTATCTCTTCAATTTCTTCTTTTTTTTTTTCTGCTACTTCTTTCTTTCTTTAACTGGCTTTCGCTGCGGGCGTTTTCTGAGGGCATATGGTTGCTGTATCTCGAACAGTTGTGCTTTTTTTGTTCTACTCGTCTTTTTTTTTTTTCTCTTAGTGTAAACATCTTGGTGGCCTCTGGATTTTTTTTTTTCATCGGACATTTGGATGCAGGGGCTGTAGGTTTACGCAGGTGCAAGAAAAGAATTTGAGGAAACAAAAAATTCATGACGTGCCCGTGGTTGATGGCGTCGTGTATGGGTCATGACGCGGTGGTGTTCCATGTTGGGGGATCGCCTATTGTGGGATTTCATCGCCTTCTCTACTACCTACGGCAACCTACCTGCTAGACTGGGTACAACTACCTACCTAATACATAGGTCGGTAGTGTAGCTTCCAAGTGACAAATGGTGCTGTTGTAGGATCCCTGTGATGGATGGGATGGATTCACCTCGGCGGCGCAAGACTGCGTCACGTCTTGACAAGTCTGCTGGCCTGGCTGTTTTTTTTTTTGTTTTCTGCAAGACTTCATCCATGGACCACTTTATGCACGTACCTACACAGAAGGAGCATGTGGTGTCCTCGTGCGCGGTTCTGTCGAGAAAGAAGTTCCTATAGGAGGAGGTCGAGTCTTTCTTCGCGTCAAGTGGTGCGATGCGGGCTATGGCGATTCTTCGGTTTGTCGTGTGACGGGACAGGACGTGTCGGGGAGGAATTCAGCACGAAGTCGGGTCTTGTCTAGTTGGACGGAGGAAAGAGAGGTTGCGGTCTAGCATTGGCAGGGTGGAGAGATGTTTTAAAATATGGTAAATCAACGGACTGCACTGTGTGTGTACGTGATAGGGAGGGAGAGGAGACATGGCAGGCGATGACAAGGGCGTTTCGGTAAGGCGGACATAGTGCCACATCACTGACATGACGAGTTCACGTCGTGGGAGTCAAGGCGCACCTCAGATGGAATTAGCCGTAATTTGTCAGGCATTCATTGCCAAAGCCCCGATGTGCTCTATTGCTACATCAACGCCCAGATTGTCTTATTTTCCCGCAGTATCATCATGTCCCTCGTCATGCACCAAAACATTCCAAAGCAGAAAGTTCCCATGTCGTGCGTTTTTATTGCTTGTCAAAGACGTACGTCAGGTGGCATCGGCCACAGTACTGACGATCAGGCATGGAAGCCATGAAGACACCAGCGCCGCACTGAGGAGAAGAGAAAAAGAGTTAGCCAGCTTGAATCCGAACGTGGTACGATCTCGGGGCGCTCTGCAGGTACTTACGGTATCGGCGGGGCACTCGCGGCGGAGACGCTCAATGTTGCCATCCTGGTCGACCTTGTAGTACTTGAGGACAGCCAGCTTGGTCTTCTTGCGCTTGTGCTTGATCTTCTTGGGCGTGGTGTAGACCTTCTTCTTGCGCTTCTTGCCACCACCACGCAGGCGCAACACCAGGTGCAGGGTGCTCTCCTTCTGGATGTTGTAGTCGCTCAGGGTGCGGCCATCCTCGAGCTGCTTGCCAGCAAAGATGAGTCGCTGCTGGTCAGGGGGGATGCCCTCCTTGTCCTGGATCTTGCCCTTGACGATGTCGATGGTGTCGGAAGACTCCACCTCGAGGGTGATTGTCTTCCCCGTGAGGGTCTTGACGAAAATCTGCATCTTGCCTAACTGGGTGGGTTAGATTTCGAGAAAACCATCGAGCCTTGGAAGGGGCGAAATTTTTCGGCCCCCCCCGTCAAGTAGAGAGCTGTTGTTCCCATCCGCCCAAGCTCGCCCACCGGTACCAAAGAAAATCAAGGCCCATGTTCGTTGTTGCGGTCTTGTTCCCATCTTCTTTCCTTTTCTTGGCAATCGCTGGGCGAGGCTTGAACAAAGGGCAGTGAAAGCAATGGGTTCGGGCCCTCACGATGGGTGCATTGTATATACATCCATCATGAAGACCTGCGACAAGTGCAGCATCTCAAGACGTACCTCGACAATAGACCTATTGCCGTCCTAAGCAATCTTCAGATGTTGCGATGGTGAGAAGATCGGCCGTTCTGACTGGTGGAGTTGGCGGCGCCTTGTTGGAAAATTCGGAATGCACAAAGTGGAGTCACATGACCTAGGGTTTCCCTCCCCTCCTCCGGCAAGGTCACTTGCCCTCATCACAGCCCCAGCCAGGACGTTTGCCGAATTGATGATGTGTGTGTGTGGGGCTGACCACTCGCTCGCAGTCCCTTTGGCGAAGCGAATTTGACCGTCCCGTTTAAGCACGATCCCGCTTGCAATCTTTTTGACAACCAAGCCCATCCGTTTTTTCCAGTACGTCCACTGCTCTCTCGACAACTCGTTTCGCCTGCTTGGTATTAACAGGGAACAGAAATACCGTCAACATGGTCAAGAAGAGAAAGAACAAGTACGCTTCCGCCCCCAAGAATCGTTTTCTTAATCACGCGTTTTCCCGCACGCCTTGTCGCTTTGTCGTTGTTGTCGGTGACCGTTGGCTCGCTTTTCCCGCGAGATGACGCTGGCTTCGCGTGAAGACACGAAAAACTCAACGGAAGAATTGCGACTCCCTCTGCCACCACGCACGAAGGAAAGAAATCGTTCACGCTAACATCTTCACAGCGGTCGCAACAAGAAGGGCCGCGGCCACACCAAGCCCATCCGATGCAGCAACTGCTCTCGCTGCACGCCCAAGGATAAGGCAATCAAGAGATTCACCATCCGCAACATGGTCGAATCTGCCGCCATCCGTATGCACACCCTCTAGTCTGATGACGAAACACGATTTGCCTCTTTTTGTTCCTGGGCACCGCAATGCTCTCAACTCACGCTGGGCAACCGGCAACGATTGAAGCCTCGGACGATTGGTTCTCTCCATTGCGTCATTATCGGCCAGACAGCTAACTTGTGTGTGTATTCTCTCCAGGTGATATCTCTGATGCTTCCGTCTTCGCCGAGTACACCGTACCCAAGATGTACCTAAAGCTGCAGTACTGTGTCTCTTGCGCTATCCACGGCAAGATTGTCCGGTACGTTGTCCTTCCCGGGAGTGTGACAACTGCGCCTCGGCGTATGTGCTTTAGATGAACCTTGGCCGTACCCCGCAATGGATACACTCCCTCTGGTTTCATGCTCTCTTTTTTCTTCTCATTCAATTCATGAAGGAGGATGGAAACAAGAAGAGCGTGAAACACCGGTATGTTTCAAACGACGTGAATGACTGACATGACACATGATGAGTACAGAGTCCGATCGCGCGTTGGACGCCGCAACCGCGCCCCGCCCCCTCGTGTTCGCTACAACAAGGACGGGAAGAAGATCACCCCCACCGTGGCCAAGGCCTAGATGGGTTTTTAAGGATTGGGACGGAGTCTGGTTTTTGTTTAACGTCTGCATTCGAAAACGAAGAGAGGAAACAGGGTTTAGAGGAACAACTGGGATTTCAGAGTCTGGAAAAGACTTGCAAATTCAAAATCGGACTACGTTGCTTGTCGATGCGGAGATGACGAGTGTAGCTTTGTGTGTGTGTGTGTGTGTGTGTGTCTAAGTGCGACGTGCCTCCATGTATTGTGAAACGGTGACCTGGATGCCTGATCAGGTCCGCTGGCTCCGTGGTGATGAAAGTGCCTTGTATATACTCCCTCCCCCAAATGTCATGATTCCCCCACCCGGGATTTGAAGATTGCCCCCCTCCACGCTCCTCCATCTCGCCCAAATTTCCCTCTCTTCAATCGTCCGTCATACCCCTTTACTACCCTGGTACTGGATGTAGGTACGACGTCTCAACCGACATGCCCCTCGCCACAATCTCACAGCAAACACACCAAAGTCT
Source organism: Claviceps citrina (assembly GCA_018360365.1). Classification (NCBI taxonomy): domain Eukaryota; kingdom Fungi; phylum Ascomycota; class Sordariomycetes; order Hypocreales; family Clavicipitaceae; genus Claviceps; species Claviceps citrina. The sequence goes on along the minus strand of SRQA01000310.1, from coordinate 11,812 downwards.
CGGCCACCGCAACACTGACCCAAAAAGCACAGCACGCGCACACCCCTTCGTCCATTCATCCAAATGCTACAAAAAAACAACCCCCATACCCGCCCATCCATCTCGTTCCCCCTCACACACACACACACACACACACACACACACATATACACATACACACACTCGCGCGCGCCACCCGAAGAAGCAAATACCAAGACCAAAAACACATCACATCATAAATCCTCTCCCTCGCCCCATATATGTCTCCCCTCGGGCCCTCGTTATGTACAAAAAAAAACAAAAACAAAGAAGAAGAGCCCCATGAGACCAGCCCTCTCTCATTTATCCATCCTCCCCTCCATCTATCTCAAGGCCAGTGTCGTGGTAAACCCGCCCCCCGTCTGCGGCCGTTGCTGTTGCTGCCCCTGCTGCTGCTGCTGGCGCGGCCGCTCAATGTAGTCCTTGTTGTCAATCGAGACACTCTTGGTCATGTGGTTCACCTTGTAGACGCCAACCAGCCGCGCCGCCAGCTCGAACATGTTGTTCCGTAGCGAAATGACAATGAACTGGGCGTTCTTGGTCCGCTCCTTGATGTAGTTGGCCACGATGGAGACCTGTCATGATCACATAAGTCAGCAAAGTGTCAGTGTACAGACAGGTTTCGTTTTTTTTTTTTTTTTTTTTTTTTCCCAAAGGCAAGAAAGAGTCCCTTCAAGGCGCGTAAAAAGAGGAGGACTGGGAAGGGAAGAGGGAAGAGGGAGGATAATCTCACGTTTCTGAAGTCCAGGGCTGCGTCAATCTCGTCCATGACGTACAGAGGCGTGGGCTTGTAGTGATGCAGAGCAAACACGAGGGCCAGGCTGCTCAGCGTCTTCTCCCCACCAGACAGGTTCCCAATGTTCTTCCAGCTCTTCTTGGGCGGCATGACGCTGAACAGGATCCCCTCGCTGAACGGGTCCAGGCTGTCGACGAGCTCCAGCTCCGCGTTGCCGCCCATGGTGATCATCTGGTACATCTCCTTGAGCCGGAGCGAGATGGCGCTGAAGCCCTCCATGAAGCCCTCGAGTCGCAGCCGGCGGAGGTCGTCGCAGCGCTTCTTGGCCGCGTCGCGTTGGCTGATGGCCGATTGCAGGTCCGACGACCGGGCTGCGTGCTCGAGCACCCTGCGGCGGTACTCGGCCAGGACGCCAAGGTCCACGTTGACGTTTTGCGTCTTCTCCTCGAGGACTGCAATCTCGCCCTTGAGGGTTTCCTTGCTCATGCCGGCGAGCTCGTCGGGCGTGTATTGCGGTAGTTCGTAGAGAGGGTTTTGAGACGGCGCCTCGGGGGATTTCTCGTCTGCGTCTGCGTCTGCGTCTGCGTCTGCGTCTGCGTCTGCGTCTGCGTCTGCATCCGCCATGCTGGCATCTTCCGTCTCAGCCCCAGCCTCGGCCATCTCGACATCGGTATCCTCTTGTCCGTCTTCGCTGTCCGACGACTCCTTTCCTTGCCGCTGCGCCTTTGTTTGCCCAGTCTTGCCACCACCACCGGCGGCGGCGGCGGCGGCCTTGTCAACAGGCTCCTTTTCACCAACAAGATCCTCAATGTTCTGCAAGACCAGCTTCGAGAGTTTGTCATGCCAGTAACGGAGTCGCTTCTCGTTTTCATGCAGCGTCTTCTGGTTCTCCTCGAGCCTGTTCCGCATCTCGATCTCGACCGCGCGGCTCTTGTTCAGCTCGGCCGTCTTGGCGTCGAGCTCCTTCTTGAACGCGCGAAGCTCGTCCCGCCTCGACGTCAGCTCCGTCTCGGCCTCCCTCACCTGCGCCTTGAGCTCTTCGGCCCTCTCGCCCTGGTTGCTCACGTCATCCTCCAGCTTTTCCAGATCCTCCGCCGCCGTGTCATGGTCCTTGTTTGCCTTGGCAATGTCCTTTGCGAGCTTGACCTTGAGCTTCTCGGCCTTGACGCGGCGGACCTCGGCTTGGGACATTTCTTCCGTCTTGATGTCAATCTGCTCCTTCAAGCCGTCCACCTTTGCGCGCTGGCTCCGCAGCTTCTCTCCGCCCACTTCCATGATCTTGTCCTGCAGAGCCTTGATCTCGGCCTCCAAGTTGGCAGTCTCGCCGCGCAGCTGCTCAATGTCGGCATTCAGACGAGAGATTTCCTGTTCCAGCGCCGCGACCCGATTTGAGTCCGACGCCGACGGTTGGTGCTCCTGGCTGACTTCCCTGATGCGCTTCTTAATGTCGGAGAGGTTCCGCGTACAGCTCTCCATGTCGAGGCGCATCTTCTGCATCGTGGTGTCGAGTTCTGGCAGTTGGCTATTCACATCCTTCAAGGTAGCCTCGCATTCGCGCTGGTATTCGTGGAGTTCTTGGAGAGTTCCTTCCCACTTGTCACGTTCTTCCTCCAGCTTGGCAACGTGCTCTTTCGTGGTATCGGCGACGACCTTGGACGACATGAGACCCTTCCTGACAGTCGAGCCGCCACCCGACATGGTGCCTGACTTGTCAATCAGCTCTCCTGCGAGCGTCACCACGCGCCATCGTTTGGCGCCGTAAGCAATCCGGTTTGCCTGGGCGAGGTCTCTGGCAACCAGCGTGTCTTGCATCGCGTGGTAGAAGGCCGGCCGGAACTGGTCTTTGGCCTTGACAAGGTCAAACAGCCGCGGCGCATTCTCCGGTGTCTGGATCGGAGACAAGTCCCGGGTCTTGAGCTTATTCAGGCAGATGAAATTGCCACGACCGAGGTTGTTCTTCCGCAGATACTCAATACACTGCTGGCCAGACTCAACAGTCTCCGTGACAAAGTTGTCGAGCGCAGAACAAGCCGTCGAGACGGCCACGTCGTACTTTTGGTCAATCGTGCCGAGATTGCCCAGACGCCCGTGGAAGCCGTCGATACGGCCAGACTCCTTCATGCGCATCAAGGCTGCGAGAACGTTTCCACGGGCCTGGGTGCTTGCCAGACTTGAACGAGCTTCATCGGCCTTTTGCCGACAATTGGAGACCTTGGCCCGCATCTTGGGCTCCTGTTCGGCCATGATTGCTAGTTCAGACGACATTTTCTCGCCCTCCTTCTGCAGCCTTGTCCTCTCGGCCTCGCATGCTTTGAGCTCCTCCGTCTTGACCATCCTCTCCTTCTCGATGGCGGCAAACTTTCCCTTGAGATCTTCAACGGCCACGGCGCCTGCATTCGCCTTCTCCTTGAGGATGTTCATCTCGCTCTCGGCAACAGCAATCTGCGATTGCTTCTGGTTGATCTTCTCCATCCAAGGCTCAAGGGACTTTTGCTTGACAGCAATCTTGTCAGAAAAGGCTTGCGTCTTGCCCTTGAGGCCGTCTCGGATCCTGGCCAGCTCAGCTTCTTCCGCCTTGACCTGCTCCTCCAACTCTGCAACCTCTCGGGTGCGGGCTTCAATGTCCCCATTGCTCTCCTCGATGGCCTCATCGGCATCATTGGTTGCATGTTGAGCATTGTCAATGATTCGTTGGAGCTTCTTCTTCTTATCCACGAGAAACTTGCGCTTCTCGTCAGATTTGACGCGCTCTTGCTCGAAGCTGGCCAAGTCCTTGGCGAGCCCCCGGGTCTGTTTCTCATGGACCTCAACTTCCTTGCTCCCCTTGGAGTACTGCTTCTCGAGATCCTTGATGAATTGCTCGCTGCCGTGGTGTTTCTCTAGTTCTTCATCAAGCTGTGCCTGCATCTGACTGATGGCTTCTTCGGTGACGGCAATGTTGCCGTTGCACTCATGAATGAAGAGCTGGTACAGAGCGGACTGCTTCAGCGTCAGCTCGTTTTCGTCCCGGACATAAGCGAGAGCCTTGTCCTTTTTGTCCTCTAGACTGTGCTTCTCCTTTTCGACATGCTGAACACGCCCACTCTTCTCCATGCACACCTCGTTCAGGGTTTCCACCTCGGTGGCCGACTCCTCGATTGGGGCCTTGTATTTCGAGGTCCCAATAATGTCTTCCAGGTATTCGAGCAAACCATCCTCGTGCTCGTTAGCGGCCTTGGACTTCATCTGCGCAATCGACTCTACCTCTCCTTGCAGAATCAAGAATCGTTTGTGATCCAGATCGACTCCATGGTCTTTCAGCAGAGTCGTCACAGTTGTGAAGTCGGATCCTCTGCCATTGATGAAGTACTTGCTTGTGCTGTTGCGGAATGCTTTTCTTGAAATGATGAGGGTCGAATCAGGAATGACCTCGTGCCCACCGGGCTTGTCAATGACCTCTTGGAAGTGTACCTCCACCTCACAGTACTCCAGGTTCGGATGCTGCGCCGAGTTGTGGATGAGGGCCGAGATTTTGCCCTGACGCATCTTGCTGGCCCTGAAGCCAAACACGAACAAGAGAGAATCAATGACGTTGGATTTCCCCGAGCCATTGGGGCCAACGACGGAGGAGAACGAGGCGTGGAAAGGACCGACTTCCTGACGGCCCGCGTAGCTCTTGAAGTTGTTCAACACCAAATGAGTCAAGACGATCCGCGATTTTTTGGGTGAGGGCGCCTCGGCAGAGGGAATGGCGGCGGTGCGTGATTTGAGAACAAGGTCCAAGGGTTTGTCCATTATAGCATCGAACGGCTTGATTGGCTTCACGGTGGCCTGTGTATCGTCCGCATCCTGATTTGCATTCACACTGGTAGCTGTGATGTCTGACAGCGGTACGGCATGAAGCTGAGACGCATCGGGAGAGGGCGACTGCTTCTTCCGTATGGCAAGTTCAACTTCCTCCGTGGGGGCTTTGTAGACTCGAGCGGCCACGCTCTTGCGCTTCCTCGGCGATGGCTTCCTGGGAGGCGTCTGCGGCTCCTGCTGTATCGTTGTATCGGCACCGGACAGCTGGCTCGGTTCGGGACTCCCGTCCAGTTCATCCGGCTCAGTCGCCGCTATTGACGGCTTCTTGACGCGCGTTCGCCGTGGAGCCGATGCCATCGCGGCGTCGGGTGCAACAGACAACCGCCCGCTGCGAGTCTGGCGTCGAGAAGTCCTCGATGCCTCGGGTGTGTATTCGGCCTCGACGTCGGCGCGTACCCTGCTCGTGTTGGCAATTTCATCCTGGTCGTCGTCGTCGGAGTCAACGATGGCCGCCCGCCTCGTTGCTGCGCGTCTGGAAGGCCGCGCTGGTGCTGTGTCGGACATTTTTGCGCGAGCCGGCTGTGCACTCGGGGCCGGCGTGTATGACGTGATGAATGAAAAAAAAGGAAAAAAAAAAAAAAAAATACAAAAAGAAGCGGATGAGCTTGATCGTCCCGAGATCCAGACGATTACAAAGTCCTCGTGTAAAGTGGTCGTCGGTCGCCCCGCGTTGTCGCAGCTGATTTGTTTGGAAATGTCCTGAGAGGGTTCGATTGTAAACAATAGAGCCTCAAGAGTGGGGCATGGCACCAGCCACACGCCACAGCACCGCCGTTGTACGGCGTCCTTTTAGGTTCCTTACTTGCCTTCAAGCTTAATTCGGAGAATGGAGAATGGAAGCATGCGCCACACGTGACCACGTTCCGTTCTCGCGCCATAGCCATTATTTCCATTCCAATAGCAACGAACGAGCTCTCAGCTGCCAGGTACTCGGCCGAAATTGCCTCTACCGCTCCAGCCAAGCCCATCTTCCGCTCTACCAGTCCGACCGCAAAGCTAAGCTACCGCACCAAAGAAAAAAAAATGTTCGACTACACTTCCTTCCACGACGTCTTCGCCACCGGCGCTCTACTCCCCTACGATCGCAAGCTGCAACAAGAGATCGAAGCCCATCGCAAACACGCCGACGGAGTCTTGTTCATCGACCGGGTGCTCACAGCGCTGGGCATCCAGAAGGGTAAGCAAGACATGTCTTTTCTCCCTCCCCGGAGCCTCGTCCGCACGCCAATCCTGCGTCACTATTCCCTGATCTGACACAAAACAAAACGGACCGTGTTCTGGCAGCAAAACTATACCCTCCCAAGACGGAAACCACCCTCCGGCAACTGCACCAGCAAGTCTGCGAGGCGAGCATGTCCACGCACCATAAACTCTCCCTGTTCTACTACCTCCTCCTCGATTTCGACGACTCGGGCAGCGAAGACGACAACAACAACCACGAGCACGCGTCTTCTGCCAACTTTGCGAGCCTTTCCGGCATGCCGACTAATTACCAGCTGTTCATGAAGGGTTTGTGGTACATGGACAGACGGGAGTATTCGGTGCGTCGCAAGATTTCATTCTTTTTCTTTTTTGTGGGGGGACTTTTTCCTAACGTAAATACGCAGAGAGCCCTCGAATACGTAGCCCATCCGTCCTTGAATCCCGACTTCGCAGACGACATCCTCATCGCGCTCATCAAGCAAGCATCCTCCTCCTCCTCCTCCTCCAACAACAACAACAACAACAGCAACAACAACAACGACGACCCCGACTACAGCCTCGCCCTCTCCTACTTCCACTCCGTCCGACCAAGCCTCAAATCCCCCTTTGCCCTCCAGCTCCTCTTCGACGCCATGGCCCGAACCAGCCTCACCGAAGCGCTCCTCTACTCGCGCACCCACCCGCCCCACCGCCGGGAGCAGCTCTTCCGCCGGTGGGTGTCCTCGGTCCTGGACGGCGGCAGCGCCAGCGCCAGCGGTGGTGGCGGTGGCCGTGATGGGGGCCAGGAGGAGGAGGAGGACCACCTGGCCCGTCGCGCGACCGAGCTGGCGTTCATGCCGCTCGATCGCCTGGAAGAGGCCTGGTTCGAGGAGTACCTCGTCTCGGGACAAGGGCGGACCCTGAAGAGGGCACAGGACACGCTGCTGATCCGCAAAATCGCCTGTGACAGATTCGATGAGCTCGGGCGGTTTCGCGCCGGCGGGCAGTGGGCTTCGATCTTGGAGGGCATCAGGACGGGGACGCGCGGGTCAGATTGAGTGTCTTTATCTCTTTTTAAACCTCCTGACACACAGCCATTTGATATTTGATATTTTGTGTGTGGGCATAGCGTCGGCGTTTTTGGTTCTCGACAGCAATGCTGTGTTGTTCAAAGAAGGGAGAGCCGCAGGGAGAGCCGCAGGACGGAAAACGGCGGGGCCTGTTCTCGTCGTAGCTGCCACCAGGGGTGGTACTCAGATGGCCAACTATCTTTCTCACAAGCCAAAAAGGAATCAAGATTATGAACCAAAGCAAACAACGTCATCTGTTCTCAGCAACGACCCATGAGCTAGCTACACCATTCATTACCTCGCAGCAAAAATCTAAATAGTCCGGAACAGAAGCAAGAGCCCTTCCTTTCCATGCACACGCCCCGTCCATGCAAAGCCCATCCACCCGATTACCAGAGCGCTAATAATATACTATACATGGTCTCTTTTTTTGTGTAAACAGATGCCCCGCTCGCCCAACCATATCGTCACCAAGCTCTCTCTCTGATGCGATGCTCCTATAATAGTACATCAGATGCCGATGCAAAATGAAGACATTGTCTATCTGATGGGCCTGCCCTTTCCCCCGGTACCACGGTCAAACTGAGGGCCGCTTATCACTGGCTCCTGAGGCTCTGGCCTCCCGTATATATCTCGCCTGTACGGTACAACCCCACGGCATGTCGAGCCACCATTGTCCGTTCAATTTCTTGAGGTGGGCGCTCCACCATTGCGCATTCTGACTTCCCAGAAAGATGAGATAGCTGTGATCGTCTGCGTGAAGCTTCCTTGCAAACACTCTCAGCCCCTCGAGGGCTGAACGTCGTCGCAGCTCGTGCCGTTTGTTTTCAAGCTCGTTGACCTGAAAGCCTGGGTCGAGCACTGAGTCAACCTCGCGTATGATGTGCAGTGTTTGCCGAATGGACCCTATGTTTCGTGGGAACAGGCGCTGCAGCGGCCCAAAGTTGCTCGTGCGAGTCCTTTTCTCTCGAGGCGGGATCGAGGCATTGCCCGACACGAGTTTGCGCCGCCCGAAATCCTTGGCTTTGTAATAGTGCACCTCGTCAATCAGGTTGGTATTGAGCCACATGTTGACCATTTTATCCATGGTGGCTTCGAGGGCGGCGTGCGCCTGTTGGAAGGCGCTTGCATATACAATCTTGAACGTCATGAGCTTAAACTCAAGCTCAAGGAGATGCAGTTGAAGACGCATGATGGGCTCATCTCCCAAAATAAGACTGTCTCCAAGCCTCGGCGACGGCTTGATCGAGAGGCCACCAGGGAGGCTCTTGGCCGAGTTGCTCAAGGCAGACGTCGAGGAATTCTGCGATCGAGCCGAAGGTGAGGGACTGTTTTCGCGGAGCTTGCGGTCAGGTCTGTGTACGTTGCGGGCATAATTTACGCAAAGGAAAAAGTCATGATAGACTTTTCCCTCCAGCATGGTTGGCTGTTGTCGGAGAGCCTCTCTGGCCCGTTGGGCTGCGACGTGAAAATCGAGACCGTCGACTAGCAACTTGTCATAAAACGCCTGTACGTAGGTTTCCACCGTCATCCAATGCACGTAGAACCACATGGCCGAGACATTGGAAATGCCGTATCGTAGAAACATGTGGGCCAGATTGGTGGCAGGACTAGTTCGATTATAAGCTGACAGGCATGCATTGAGCACGACGTTCTCGATCCGAAATCGAGACAGGACTTCTGCAACATCTTCAGCCTTAGCCAATCGTGTCTGCGGAATCGAGAATTCCAGGTCGGCCGGAACATGTTTTCTCGCGAACAGAAGCCATGGTACCAACGCACCATCCCTATCCCGCTGTGATTAGTTCAAGGCCATTTCCAGCAAATTGCCCCTTTCAAGAAGAGAGGAGGAAAACAGCCGCGTGGCACACACTTACTCATCACGCATGATCCGCCCGTGAAGGTCAAAATGAATCAAGTTGAACGTGACCTTTTGCTCGAATCGCAATTTCAAATGCTGGTTCAGTTCTTCGAGGCTGCCGGGTCTTACGATTTCGAGAGTCAGACGACTTCGAAGTTTCTTCTGCAGATTCATGAGCGGCCACTGGGCCAGGTCAGGCTCCGGGTCTCGCTCTACTCCCGTTCGACTAAAGTCACGCGCAATGACAAGTAGGATCTTGAAAGTAGCATTTGGATCTGCCTGTATTGTCGCCAGTCGCTGGGCTGTGGGTGGTGGCCGAAGGCATCGACGAGAAGGGAAATCGCTCACTCGGGTAACGCGCAGACGCATTTCGGGCAGGTGAGGAACCTGAACAGACTCCAAGAGCTCCCAAGCAAGGCAGTGAATGCCTCCGACAACTTTGTTGGTCTGACGGCTCTCGTAGTGCTCCACCACGTAAATTTGCGCTTCTGGGGCGTGGGCATCACTGCCAGAGCCGGGAGGAAACAGAATCGCCTGCTGTTCCAGCTCATCGAATAGCGTTCTCCCGTACACTCCAATTCGATCCTCGGCGAGGGACACTTGGTCCAGATGGTCTGCCTCCGGTGCCACGCCAATATCGGCAGTCAAGCTCTGAGCTCTCGAGCGCGGTCGATCTGAGCTGCGTAGGTAGTCCTCGAAGACTGTCTTATAGTCTGCCTCAATAAATGGGTCCTGAATGTAGGCCATAGTAGGTGCACGGTCATTGACCCGAATCGAAACCTGCCATTCTCGCCTTCTCGTCTCATCTTCCTCTTCCTCCTCGGATGAAGGCGTGACCAGGTCAGGCTTCTGGGGTTGAGACGGACAAGACCGAATATAAATGACGTTCATCTCCTCGGCCCGGCCAGCTGCGCCGCCGCTGTCGAGACGGTTGGTGAGAGTGTGTGGTCTCTTGCTATTGGGTGTAATGGTTGCATATTCTGGCGAATTTGGCAGCTGTCGCAGCTTGCGCTTTCGAAGAAGAGGAAGTAGTTGGCGGGGATCCAGGGTTACGGGGTGAGGTTATTTTGAGCTTGTGATCAAGGAAGCCTACGTAGGTAGGTAGGTACTTGACCGCCGTATGTACGAACTGCGGGAGGCGTGTGCCAACTGGCGTTGCCTCATGCATCTGCAAAAGGGCAGTCCCAAGTAATCAAGGCGTCTGTCTTCTGAGACAGGCGACGAGACTTGCATAAAAAAGGCTTCAGTTCCAGCGCGAATGCGGAGAGTATTCGTGGGGAAGGAAGAGCGGGAAAAGACAGGAACAGAAACGAGGGGAAGGGGGGGGGGAGGGGGCGAGTCTGAAAATGCAGTGGCCGTGTGATGGCTGATATATGAGACTGGTCGGGATCTTCAAAAAGGTCAAAAGGTCAACTGGCCAGGAGGTCAAATGGTCATGCCGCGTTGTTGCTGGTGGGGCGTCGAAGAGAATGTATCCTCACGTGTAAAATGGGTGGACAGATACCTCGACGACTGGTTGCTGGACGTCGCGGGGGAAGGCGCGACCGCCATCGTTGCCTGTCGATCGTGGAGCGATGCAGCACGTGCGTGCTCAACGGAATGTTGCGGAAAAGGCAGCCAGCTTCGAGTTGCTTCCACCCTCAGACTGCCACAGACTGGCAATCGACACGGTTGGTGGCAAGTCACCGACCGGCGACGGGACGACATCTCTCTTGGCCCTTTGATCAATCATGATGCTGACCAGATGAATTCGATTAGCATTGGCAAACTGACAGACCCGTGCGGGCCGGCACTTGCCAGGAGAACGGGCGGGTGGGTGGGTGGCGCAAGGCGGCGGGAGCTTGAGCCTGACAGGAAAATGTGTTTCACAGGTCATGCAGATGAGATTCCTTGTCAGGTTGGACAGGGCTCGTGGGTGGGGGCGCACGACCGAGGGGGAGAGGGAGGAGGGGTTCATCCCTCTGTCTCTCCTCTGTTGCTCTCTGTTGTCCAGAAAATCGACATCGAGTCCGCGTCTTGTTCTGACAACTTGATTTGAGGTGCGGCACGGCAGAGCACAGAGGGCCGCTTGAACGAAGATACGAGACGCAAATTTGCGTCCCGTGCGAAGAAGACGGCTCCCATTGGTTTGACTCATGGCATCACCAACTCTGTTGCCGACGACGACGAAAGATACGCGTGGAAGACGTTGGTAAGAAGAAGAATGCGGCACAAGATCCACGGCGAGGCACTTTGGCATATCATCCGATGGAGGCTGAGCAAGCCCGTTGATTCAACACCCTTGCCGGCGGCCGCCGTCTGTTGGCCACTGTTCCCCACCGTTCTCCTGACGTTTACACGCCGAACTCCCGGCAGACTCGCAGCTTATGACGTCGTGACATACAAAAAAAACCGGTTCGTTCAGTGTACCCTCGGTCCGCCTCACCAAACAAATTAATCGCGGAAACGAATCCCACGACAAGCATTAGTATCAATAAGTTTGCCGAATAGCGTGGAAATGGTTGCTTTATAAGGAAAGTCGTTTTGCCGGGCTTTGTTTCTCCGCCAACTTCCAAGGGGGGCGCCAAGGGGGTCCTCCACCAAGGAGGGGTTCGTCACCACCATCGCACCCAATCAAATATGCAGTTGGATTAGTTTCTAGCAGCCAACGCATATACCAATTCGGGACAAAAACGCAAGGCTTGTTTCGGAATCACTCTCCGTGTCCTGTTGGCAATCTTTCCGCGCCGAAGCACACATGCGGGAGTGTTGCTGTCCGGAGCGGTACATTTTTGCTCATCGGAGCGGTGCTTTGTCGTCTCCATAATTCCATAATACCAGGCGCAGACACCGCTTCTCCCATGCAACAAGATAGGCCTGAGCGTGCCTTGTATTACCTTGTGTGACCTTGTACGTTATATCATACATTACCCTACAAACTTACAAAGATATTGCCCTGTAAACCGCCTTCTAATCACTCGCAAATGAACTTGCAGAGCATGCCTTGCAGAGCCTTGCAGAGCATGCCTCGCACAGCCTGCCTTGCACAAAAGCGTAAAATTCGTCATATCGCATGACGCTTTGTGGTGTTCCATCCTCTTGAAGCCCCCTCCCTTCCCCCCG
>SRQA01000031.1:0-54316 GCA_018360365.1 Claviceps citrina | reverse complement strand
TGTGCGAATTGCTATGGAACGCCGGTAACGGATGTCTGCAGCCACAGTCAGCCACAGGGTGGATGCTTGATACGCTACGTTGGATGCTTGATAACCGCGCCCTTTTTCTTTGTCCGGGCGTGACGGCGCCCAGGCAGCCACAAGCCCTGGGTTGGGGTTGTTTTCGCTGCCTTGGATCGGGAGCCCTCAGCCCCTTCAGCCCCGACACACGACGACGGGCGGAAATGGAAGCGCAGATGACAGGACAGGAACCCTCGCTCCCGCAGTGACACTGTGGCCCGTCGTTGAGGACCAACATCGGCCTGATTGATGCACGCTGATGGCATCGCGGGCCCATGCGGAGAGGGAGGGCAGCAGCATGCAGCCGCTGGGAAGCGCCGTGCGTCATGACTCATCGACATGAAGACAGCCGCCCGTGCTGAAGAGACGAACACCGACGAGGAGCCACTGGGGCAGTCACCAGGTCAACTCGAGGCTGCGGCTGAGGCTCTACAATATGGTGCATATGTATCGTGCGATGCACACACAGTAATTCGGCGCCCAGCCTCCAGCCCCCAGCGCCCCCACCCCGCAGGGTATTCTCCGCATGATGGGAGTCAACTTGGACAAAATGTTTCTGATTTTTTAAAAAACCACCTTTCAAAAAAAGAAAGAGAAGGAAGCAAATAGCCACCCACCATGATGTCCCACGCCGCTGGGTGCTAATTCAGAAACGAACGCCCGCCCGTCCGTCCTGTCTTACCAGCCCAGCCCAGCCCAGCCCACGCCTCCCCAATTGTTGGGCCCGCGCCAAACCGTTGAAATGGGGACTAGTCCACATCTCCGCATCGCGAACCCATGCCTTTTCCCTTGTAAGTCCCGTACGGAGCATCACATATGCGCGGACGACTTCAACATTCGATACACCACACCCGTCGCTCATGGAAGAGAGAGTTCTGGCTTCTGGGAGACCATGTGCATTATATCATGCATGAGATGATGCTCGGCCTGGCTATCGATTCGCCCTCCTGAACAACAGAAATCATTGGACAACACTCTCATCTCCAACATCCATCACCTCGACACCAGCCAATCCACAGTCGCACACCCATCACATCACATCACGTTCAACTCCCATTCAAGCCCTTTTATTCAACCAGCAATATTCATCCCTTCCCCCACCCCCCCTTCCAGCCTAAGCCAACGTCAATGGTCAATGCCAACATCGCTACGTTAATGTGAATGCTCCGAGTCAGCTTCCCTCCCATCTCTACAAATAAAAAAAACCGTCAATAGACCTGCAGCCCCGCGTGCATATAACATCTCCAAACCTCAATCCGATCCAAACTTCTCCCCTTCATTCTCAGTTTTCAATCGCCTTCGAAAAATTCTAAAAATTACCAAAAACAAAAACCTCATCTGCACGCACATCGCGGTGCAGCACAAATCTCCAACACCCCAACACCAGCAGGAAACTTTCATGTGCTCAAAAGACAGAGTTCGTAATAGTCGTAATCAGTAAAGAAATGGACCGCCTGGAAGACCCAAGGGTCGTACTGTCTTTTCTCGTAGGGGTTGCTTCCTTCAGAAGACACCTCTTTTACGGAATTCAGAAGAATGTAAGGGAAACAAAGAACCATGGTTGGTTGGGAGCGCGCTGCGCCAGAGCCTCACCCACGCGGCCCAAGAAGGTAAGAGTACGTGAAGGCAAGAGAGCCAGACCCGGACCCGACCCGTGATCGTTAATATGTCTCGCCCAAGTCGCTCAATTTCCTGCCCCCAGACGTGCCAGGCCGGGGTGGTGCGTGGTGGACACCAATGCTTGTCCGCCTGCCGACCACCGGCCCATGTCCGCTTTGTCGTCTGAGGCCTCCCAGCGCGGGAATGGCGCTTCCGGGAAAGGATATGCCACTACCGCCTGCGCTTGCGCCTGTGCCTGCGTCCATCTCAAGCTTGGAGTACGTGCCCCGGCAGTTGGGGCTACGGAACTCATCCTCGTAGTCGTCCTCCATGTCGATTCGGCTCATACTGGCAGAATGGCCGTGCATGGAGCCACTCATCGACGAACGCGGCCGAGCATGCGGTGTTCTCCCGCCGGAGATGGACGAATGAGACATGGGTCGAGGTGGTGGCACCATGTCCGTTCGAGAGGATGGTCTTGCATACGTGGACGTGCTTGCTCGAGAGCTTGGGCGACTTGGCAGCATGGCGTCCGACTCGGGCCCTCGGTTGGGCAGTGGGCCGAATGACAATCTGCTGATTCCAGACGTGCTCAGTCGGGGTACGTGACTGGGTTTGGTAGACGTTGATGATCGGAAGTTGGTCGGTGTTGTCCCATCTCCGACCAGGGATGAGGGGGTGGCGGATGAACCGGCAGTACGCTTTCGGGAGCGGATCGTAACCGTCGACGGGAGAGGGATACCGTGTGCAGCCGCCACCGACCTGGGCGATGCACGAGGTGGTGTGTATGTGGGTGCGGGCAGCTTTGACCTTGCCGACTGCACTCTGGCTTCCAGGCGTTGCATCTGCGCCGTGAGTGAGCGTATATGTGTCAAGGAGTTGGAGGCGGGAAGTTTGTGTTTCGTCAGATAGGGGCTCGTCATCGCCCGTGGCGCAGATGTGCGAAGGTTGGATGCACATGCACCTCCCGAGAGGCGCGAGACCCGCCGTGTAGTCGCAGACTTGACACGGGGCTTTGGTGTGATGCTACTGTCGAGCGATGGCAAACGAGATTTTCGAGCAGGTCCGCCACTGAGTCTAGCCGCGGCACTGGCCCTGGCAAAGGGTGCAGAAGCATCCGACATTGGCGGTGATGGAGGCTCCTGAATATCAGAGACTGACCCTTTTGTCAACGAGCCCTTCGTCTCGGGTGGCGTGGTAATGAGCGGTGAGCTAGCCGTCGAATTGGGAGACGTCTCAATGTTCTTATCGAAGGTGGGTGAGCCCAAGACTGAGTAATCAGTCGAGATGGTGGACAAGTGCCGATTCTCTTGCTTCTGTAGCTTGTCTTGAAGAAGTTCTGCTTCGATTTTCAACTCCGCCAGTTCCTCTCGAAGACGCTGAGATTCAATACGAAGCTTTTCTCGCTCTTGCTCGCCAGTCCTGATCTCCTCTTCCATCATCACGCCCCTTTCAATCGCCTGGTTATATTTGGACTCTAGATCCTCCAGAGACGATGTAGTGTTGCGAGCCTGGCGTTCAAAATCATCGTTGGCCACCTCCATATCCCTCACTTTCAGCTGCAAAGATCGGAGTGAATCTCGGAGCGTGGTAATCTCTTTCTCGAGTGAGTTTTGTGCCGCGCTGGCCTCGGCCTTGGATTCTTTGTATTTCCTCTGCGTAGACAAGCACATTAGTATTATTGCCGAGATCAACGACAGCATTCGTATGCCGAAGACTTTGATTTTATGCAGGAAGGAGAACAATCTTTTTTCTTTTTTTTTTTCGTACCTTCCACTCCTCTACTTCAAATCGCAATGTCTCGGCCTTCTCCTGTAGTGATCTCTCCTGCTTTTCTGCCCGCTCAATGTCCTTCTCCAACTCTTGTTCCAGCTCGCGACTTGACTCGCGAAACTCGGCCAGCTCGGATTCCAGCATTTCGTACTGGGCCTTGTACCACGAGAGGGCATCTCCTGCGTTGGTAGCCTCACTGGGAGGCGACGAAGGCGGCTCGGCCATCTTGCTGTAATCTTTGGTGTGAAAGCGGACCGTGACCCAGGCAAAAGGGGACGGACATGTGAACCAAGTGTCGATCAACTGTACTATCTTTCACAGATGAGTTGCGTTTGTGTGTATCATGTGGCACCTCCTCTGTTCTTCTTTTTCTTTTCTTTTTTTTTTTTTTGGCGGGTAATCGGCGTTATCGGGTAAGGTGACAAAAGAAAACTAGTTGCGTCGTCGGCGTGAGTGGTGGTATTGCAGTGCGAGCAGATACCAAGAAAGGCGATAAAGAGAATGCAGCGTCCCACCAATTCGAGTGCAATCGTAAGTATAGAAACTGCGCCCAGGTCAGCGTACGTAGTCGTCAGACATTCTCCTGGCTGGGGTTCACCACTCACCCGTTTCTCGCTTCCAGGGTGAGGTTTGGCCACGTCTCTCCCGTCCGTCGTGCCCGGCAAGACGCCAAAGGTGCAAAAACGGGCACGTCCAGATCGGCCTGGGATTCTTGCTGCGTGCTGGAGCTGCGGAGCGCCGCGTTCCAGCAACTGGGCGAGCAAGACTTACCTTTTCTGTCTCACCTGGCCGATGTTTCCGATGTTGTATGATGTTGTTGAATGTCCCAGGTGGCGGGAGCGATGCGGAAGGCGTTGCCTGTGTTGGCCTGTGACGGGACCGGCGGCTGCCCACAGTCGCTTATTGTTGACACATGCCCGTCGTCCGCGCCCCCTCCTTTCTTCGCGCTGCCGCTCTTGGGCTCTCAGCCTCTCGCATTTGGGCTGGCGCCACTCACTGGGCCCGTGGCCCCGGCCAGGCGTCATGGGCAACAGCCTCCATATCACGTGCCGGACCACGTCTGCCATCTGGTAGAGTAGAACGTGCTGTCTCAGTCAGTACCTTGCATAAATGGAACAAATAGTAGGTAGCTGCGTCCCCTAGGCCCGCACATTCGCCCCCATTGCAGCTCTACCTCTAGTCCATGCTGTAGGGTAGCCAGTGAGCCCAAGACGGATCGCATCGAATTACTCAAAACTGGATTACTTGAAAGATGAATTCAATGCCTCTATCTTTATTGGCTCGAGGTAGTAAATCCTAGGACATGGTTTTTTTTTTTTTTTTCAAATAAGAATCCGTGTTGATGCGTGGTGTTAGTGCACTCTGGTTTAGACCTTTGAGGCAACATCAACGGGCAACATCAACATCAACTCAAATAAATCAACGGAAAAAAAAAAGGAATCTTCCTCAATCACAGTCGTCCACCGCCCGCAGCTCCCCAAGCTCTCCTAGCCTTGCGAGAGCCTGCCGTAGCAGCCCCGAAATTATGCAAGCGCTCTCCTATCAGGTATGCCTCGTCCCTGACGCCACCCGTCCACCGATTGAATACTTTGGTGAGCCCGATAGCATACTTGATCACCAGAGCTGCCACAGCAGCTGCTGGATAGGAATGCCGGTAAACCAAGGACATCTTGACAGCATCACCCGATGGATGCAGGCCACTTCCGATCGAGACGGGGCCGAGCGCCACGAGTTTCATCACAGCACTTGCTACCCAGGGCGGCCCAAAGATAGCCACGGCGCACAGCGCTATGCCGGGAACAATGAATGCTCTGGTCAGCACGTCAACGTCTGGTTTCCAATAGCCGCGGCGCATGACAGATCGCACTGCAATGGCAGCGCGGGTGTCGGGCAAGAGGGACGTAACCATCTTGGTGGCCAAGTTGAGGTAGAGGAGACCGAGAGTCCAGGATTGAATAACGCGGATAGTATGACGGCCGGCATCGCCGTCACGGCTCGGCCTAAAAGCACCATGCGGCTGCAACTTTGGCGGATTCATGTATGTATGAAGGGGAATGGTGACATACAGCTCCATCAAGGTAGAGACCACCAGTGGAAATACTATGACGAGGAAGAAGTAGGCATACGCAAGTTTCGCCCCATGGATAGTGCCCGACATGATGCGACTGCTGCCGCTGCCACTCGCCATTTCACTGCGTAATCTGCTCGTCCAATCCTTTAACTTCGCCGTGATGTGATGAAGATGGAACATGGCGTACGCCAGCGAACCCAGGACATAGATGCCGATACTGAATGCATAGATGTCGTTTGTTCGGATATGAGCAGGAAGCAACGTCTTGAACATGGCCCTGCCTAGGACCAAGGGTGCGATCGTGAAGCCGACGCCCGTAACGGCGGCAAAGAGCCAGATGAAAAGGATGAACAAGAATATCCTGGCACGAAAGTTTGGTGGAATGTAGACAAGCTGATATTGATCCGACGAGTAGAGATCAGTGTTCGAGTTGCTATCCTTGCGATGTCCACGTTCTGACACCGTCAGAAACACTTCCTGGCCCTTGGGAATCTTGACTCTATCAGAAGCTGGAGCACGGACAAAACGACCGCTCTTGTGGAGTTGACCTGTCTTGACCAGATGTGCCTTTCTATTTCTCATATCCCTCAGCTCCGCCCTCGACATGTCGGGGTTAGGTTTGGCATCCCCGCCGTCAAAGGTGTCCCTCCAAGTCTTGGGGACGACCTGGTTATTCTCATCGAGTTCGAGAAGTAGTGATCTGTGTGCAGGAACTCGACCTTGTGACGCGGGGTTGAGCCGCAACGTTCCTTCTTCGTCGATTCGTCGCTCGCCGAACAGGAAATAGGTGAGGCGAAGTCCACGAGCACATTTTCGAAACCACCAAGTATACATGGCATGCAATCCATCGCTTGGTTTGAAGAATCTAACGGCCAGTGGCATGAGGAAGTTGTAGAACAGCAAGTCCACCGGAAATTCAAGGACTGGCTCGTTAGATGAGTATTGAATAGGCAATACGCCCGGCATCGCATAATAGAGACCCCAGACAACTCCTCCCAGGCAAACGATGACCAGAGCACCATAGACGAAAGCCGAGAAGAGTATCTTGCGCAGCTGCGTCGTAAGATTGCGTTCGAGAACGTCCCGCACGGGGTGGAACTCAGGATCATCGGGGTCTCTTATAAAATCTGCACGTCAAATAGTCAGTCAAACCGCGCCAGTTCAACTGTTGTGATTCGACACAGAAATCAAGTCAGACTTACATAGAACGCCGGGACGCATAATCTTGCGGCACATCGACACAAAAAGCGCAAAATGAAACATATATCCAGTGCCGACAAACCAATGGACGAATATGGACGTAAGGGGATAGTTGCAAGTAAACAGAATCCGCGATTTGAATGTTGTATTTTCGAACAGAGGCAGTAAAGCACCATCAAGAAGCAATCCACAGTACAGAGGAAAGACAAGCATTTCGATGCTGATGATGAGGATAACTTTCATGATGCCACTTGCTTGATGAAGAGTGTCAATAACACCAGCCTCCCATGCCTGCATCATCTCGCCTCGTGAGAGTGGACTTCCTCGTCTCAAGTATAACGCCGCGACAGCGAAAATGGTCACGTATCCGGCGAAGATAGCCCAGAATCGATCCATGCCCGACCAATACGCGAGGTTCAGATCCACGTGAGAGTGCAGTTTGGCATCACCTAGATCTATGACCCAAGAGCTGGGATCCGACAAGAACGTAAAACCACTGCTGAGCGAAGCCACCAGTGCCTGTATAATGGACGAGGTCGAAGCTAGAAATCGACCATCCAATAAGGCAGTCACGTCCGGTTTAGTAAGTGCTGCGGTCAATCCGTCGTCCACCTTGCCAACAGCCCAACCAATATTGTGCTTCACAGAGTTTAGAGCCTCATGACTAATGGCCGAGAAGTTTTGCATCTCCGAAGCAGTCATTGGAAAGTCCATGAGTGCGTAGTCGACGACTCGGGATCCCGCACCTGTCCAAACACCCCAAGATGCTTTCCTGGCTGAGACAATCTGAGTCCCCAAAGCTCCTCCAATAAGACCTGTGAACATGTCAAGGATGTTCAGCGCACACCATGAACCGAATCCGAAGACCATCATGACCGCGTCCTGAATTATCTTGGAGAGCCCAATAGCCATACGGACAAGTTGTATGGGGTGGGCGACGATGCACAAAGAAATCCTTCCTATGTTATAAGGGATGGCAATGCAGGCAAAGATGGTCACGGAAACCAAAACAGCACAGAAAATGGCGTTTTGAAACAGGCCGGCGATAGGGCCACGCATCCCGAGAAGCTCCATGACACCCTCGAAATCTTCCAGATCGTCGATAGCTTCAGCATCCATGCCTGCAGCAGCCGCGGCATCAATAACGTTCACGTTTGCTTCCCCGATTCCGTCGCCCATTGCCGCGTCGTTTGCCTCACCGTTGGCCTCGCCGGCCTCGGCCATCGGCTCATCAACCCATGCATCATCTGCATCTACATCTGCATCGGCTTCTGCACCTGCACCGACACCTTCGCCAATCATGGCTTCGTGTACCGGGCGATCTGCCTCGTGGTGTTGATCCAAGTCGCCCCACATGTAGTCGGTGACGCGGCCGACCAAGCCCGGCCGGTCAGACTCAATTCCCAAGCTTGGCTCATTCGGTATGGCTTGGCCTAAATCGAGGAGGCTGCCCGCAGACACGTCATCCTGATGGCCATGATTTGAAAGCTGAGGGCTGTCCGGAAGGGTGTCGGGGTTCCTTAAACCATCACTGTCCGCCAAGTCAGAAGAGGGAACCGGCAAGTCAGTGGAGCTGTTTGGTGCCCATCCGAGATCAGTCAAATCAACCTCGTTAGCGCTTGAAAGATTGGCAAACGACCAACTATTATTTGCCAAAGGATTGGTAGTTGTGTGCACCTCGGGGCCGTCTGAACGCGCTCGTGGTCTAGACGGGCCAGGGACCGAATCTGGACCGGGTTGTATTGGGCTGGGCGGAAGGTCTGGAGAAATCGGGGGCAATTGTAGCTCCTTGCCTTTCGATCGCCGTTGAGCAAGCGCTTGTTCCTCACTGGACGGTAGTGAGTATTCGGCACCAAACTCGTTGATCTGGACAGTGGGGTGTTCCGAATTGAGTGGTGGATGGATTTGCGGTGGATGACGAGAGTCGGCGCCAGATTTTTCTTTCTTATTGTGATCACGCTCTCGAATCGAACGACGCGTCAAATCGACCCAGTAGCCAAGTTCTTCCTCCAAGCCCTCTTCTTCGATGATCTGTAGGATTCTTTCCAGGTCGCCGTCCGCCCGTCGGAAGATTCGCAAGTAATTCATCACACTAGATTGATTGTCTAGGCCTGCAACCATCTCTTGTGCCGTCGACTCCCATGCTTCAGTGGCAGATACGGGAAGGGATTCTGTAGATCTTGAATCCAGGCCGGCATGGTCTCCAACAGTATTTCCCATGGCCTCCATATCCGCCAGGGACTCGAATTGTTGGTCTGGTAGCTCGTTTGCATGAGCTCCGACATCCAAGGTTTCGTCATCTGACCTCAATACTTCTGACTCATACCCGTTGTCAACTTCTATAGCTTCCTCATTGGGTAGCAAAAGGGCCCCTTGATTGTTTTCTGGGTCGGCCAGAGCAGCTCGCATATTAATCTCGGGTTGCTGTTGAACCACATAGTCGCGAACCAAGATGACCAAGATGAAACATACTATGACCAGAACAGTGATAATCTGGCCCTCGACAACTGTTATGATCATTCGATTCACGGCCGAGCTTCGCGTGAGGTTGCTTAGAAATCCCACATCACTCAAGAGCGTTGGCGACGCTACGATAGCGGTGCTGTTGATGAAAGTGATCTTGTCTTTGAGATTGATGTTTTCGTCGAAGACGGTTCGCACAGGGCAAGTGGCGTGGGGATCAGACCAGTTCCCATCGACGTCGGCGACTTGAGCGGATTGTCGTGACATGAATTGACCAGCGCCCAAGCCGTCATCACTGATCCAAAACATGAAGGCCCAAACGACCCTCATAAAGTAAGGTAGCCAGCAAAGCCACACACTTACGGTGACGACGACACGCAGCCATATCAACAAGTTGCGAATGATGTACTTGGTCATATGCTCCAGAAAGACGTGCAGAGGGAGGGATTGTGGCATGTCAGGGTCGTAGAGTTTTGTGAATCGGAACGAGGTTTTGCACAGTTCGCAGTATTTCTTCTGCGAATGCGAAAGCCATTCCATCAAGCAGTCTTGGTGAACATACTTGATGCTACCACTGCATTTGCAAGGGTAGAACAGCGGCTCGGTCGAAGTTCCCTCTCCTCGACATATTCGACAGATGGCAGGGGCAGTGTCAGAAGATGTAGGCGCAGGCTTCGATCGGTCATCGGGCAGCGGGGAGAGCAGTTCTCGTGGACGGGATGTCGTGGCCGACGAGTCCATCTCGACGAAGACGGTGGGGCCTATTGGCGGCAAGAAGCTGAAGAAGCTGGTGAATGCATGAGACGGTCAGATTTAGTCAGCGCTGTGAGAATGTCGAGTCGAGTCTCTTCCAGATCAATGCGGCTTGCGATGTGATGTGTACCAAGGGCCTGCGCGTGTGTATGACGACGGGTGATGTAGGGCGCCTTGGGCGCGGGCCGGCACGGAGTTGATGCCAGAGAAGATAGGTAGTAGAAGTGCAAGGATGAGAATATATGTCTAGAATGGTAATAATGTACGCCGGAGAGCTGGCTGTGATGTTGAAACTTGCAGGCACGGATAAAAAAGCACAGATGTGCGGTGATGCAGAGGAACCTAGCAGGTAAATAGGAACGTGAGTGTGGGTGTGTGGCGTCCAGTGGAAAGAAGGGTTAAAGTGGGGCCAAAGCGTCGGGACACGTCCATCTAAGAAGTGAGCTGACTGTAGGTTAGGTAAAAGGCGAGAACGGCAAGAGAGGTGGCTTTGACAAGGAGGAAGGCCATCAATGATGCAGCATCGATGAGAAGAGGCGAATCCACGAATTGGGAGGGATCGAGGCTTTTGCAGCATTACTTGAGGCTCAGCTTCCCAGGGAATCCCGCGGGTGTATCTGGAGGCAGGCGTTGAGCGGCAAGGTTGAGCGAGCAGATGAGCGAGCGGGTGAGCAAGCAATGACGTCTGCTGTCTGGGTCTGGGAATGAATGACGTGCCGGGCTGGTCTTTCTTTCGCATGTGTCTGTTAGTCTTTGGGTTCTGTGGGATGGCCGGGGCGTGTGGACCCCAGCCAAGATTCAGAGCTGAACTGCGACCCACTCTTCCCCCGGCAGCACCTGCAGAAACCTGGTCACTAGCGCTTGAGCGTTGCCTGCTGGCCAGAGAGAGCTTCCAGAGCCTGTTTTCTTGCACTCTCAGTGCGACCTGGACGACGAGATATCATCCGAACTCCCGCCAGCCCGGCTTGGAATGACTGTGCCTTGCCATCGGCTTTCTTGGAGCTGATGAAGGCTTTCGTGCTGCCGACTTTGTTCCGCGTCCGCCATTACATTCGCACAACTCGTCCATTTAGTCGAAGTCGATTCTCGACCTGGTTCATCGCTACTTGATCCCAAACTTCCATCTAACCCGTGCCGTGTCCTGTGGCAAGTCGATCGGCAGCGCGTTGTACTCGCAGACGAAACAAGAACGATCAGGCAGAGGAGATCGCCGTCGTCGTCATGGTTGTTGCCAATGTCAAGAGTGGCAACGGGGTGGCTCACATCAATGGCAAGCTCAACGGCCATATTAAGGGCTCAAGAAGACCATCGAAGCAAAGACGTGGATTTTGGGCCTGGGCAGTGAACTTAATCGCAAGGTACATTGTATTCGTGGACTTGCTTCTTGTGTCGCCTGGCTCAACCATCAACCAACCATAAAAAAGTTGACTTGCTAACTGCTTTTTTCTTCGACAGAATTGCCACATGGGGCGCCATTCTCACGATACTTTTGCGATGCCCGACGTCCCTCGAATCATGCGACGAAACTTCACCACTGATCTGCAAACCCTATTTTCGTGTCAAGAATGTGATGAAACCCCGTGTCCAACCGTACTTGGATCAATATGCCGCTCCGTATGTACATGTTGCGAAGCCATACTATGACGTGCTGAACAACAACGTCTTGAGGCCTACACGTCAATATGCTGTTTTATATGGCACGCCTCTAGTCAACAAAGGGCAAAATTTTGCACAGCGTCAATGGGAATCAAATGGACAGCCCCAGTTGCGTCGAATGCAGACATTGATCAAGTCTCAGTACGACAAGTCGATAGCACCGCACTTGACGAAAGCGGGTGCAATCGTGGGTCCATACTTCAATCACGCCCAAAAGCACACTGCCCAGGCGTACCACAACTACGTGCTCCCTGGTTACGAGCTTGCTCGCCCCTACGCTGTCTATGGATATGATGCAGCAGCCGGCTTTACTACCACCAGGGCCTTACCTGCCACCTATTGGGTGTGGGGAAAGGCAAATGCGTTTCTTGACACTGCTGTCTGGCCCCAATTGCGTGTAGTGTATGTTGAAAACGTTGAGCCACAGCTTGTCCGCATCGGAGAACGCCTTGGCCGATACAGAAACAAGTCCCATCCTACAAGCAAGGCCGTACCTGCCGAGACACCTGCAAAGATGTACGTACCTTGTCAAAGCCGTCGAAACTACATATTGTGGATCGCCGGTGAAAGCTGACACCCAATTAGTACCAGCTACGCAGCGTCGATCTCATCATCTTTCAGCAGGCCATCTCCCCAGAGCCCGTCGACGACGGCAGCTTCAACTACAGTCGAAGAAGTGGAAGCGTCTTTCTCCAAAGAAGCCGAGAAACCACCCGGGGGAGCATATTGGAATCCTGTTCAGGCCCCTCCCGCCACCCAGAATGAAAGCGATGAGCGCAAATCGGCACGAGAGATGGTTGCTGATGACCTAGCAACCTGGCAGAGTAAATTTGCTTCTCAGGCTGAAGAAGGTGCTGGCGCTATTGATGATCAGGTGGATGCAATCGCACGAGCTTTGATGAGTCAAAGTGGCCAAATCACGGGAAAGGCACTAGTGAAGGTGCTGGAAGAAACTATTTCATCCGAAATCGTCAACTTGAGACACACTATAAAGTCAATCGTTGAAATCGGTGGCAGCGATGCCGAGGAGAAAGCCGTCTCTGCTATTCGAGCAGCTGGAGTAGCCATTAAGAAGAAAGCCCAGGTGATTCGAGGTTGGCGGGAGGATTACGATGCCGAACTTCAGGAGACGGTGCTCGGAGCTGCCGAAGTTCACTTTCAAATCCTCGATGAAACCCGAAACCTAGCGCTGCAAAATATTGGTATGAGATGGGCGTGGACCGATGGGGTCACTTACCAAGACTGGCAGAAGTATCACGAGCTGAAGAACACGCTGAGCGACTGGACGGAAGAGCTGAAGCAACTGATTGTTACCCACCCAACCCTGCTTGAAGCACAGGATCTGTCGCATCAGATTGAGGATGACGGTATGAAAATGGCAGCGACTGCCGCACACGAATTGGCTCGATTGAAGGAAGTAGCACAGTGGAAGATTCAGGCCAACGATTCGACCGACAACTTTGAATCTGACGCAATGCGACTGGCCGCAGAAGCTGCCCTCCAATACGAGGAGGACAATGTCGGACATAGTGACAAAGATGAGCAGGAGCAGGAGGTTGAGGGCGGCGAGGAGCAGAATGCCACCGATAGATCTGGCGCCGAGAGTCAGTCCTCAGTTCTTGACCCGACCGAAGACAAACACTCTATTTTAAACCCTGAGACATTGAGCGAAGGAGGATCCGACGACGACGATGTCGAAACCCCACAGGTCTTCATGACGGTCAATCCGACTGTCACAATTTCCCTAGCTGAGGTCCAAAAGTCGGCCCAAAATCCGCCTGTGATCCTCGGGGATGCTCCCAATGGTTCGAGCCGTAGTCATGATACCGAATCGGATCTACCAGGGAAATCCACACCTGTTGAAGAGACGATGGCAACACCTGCGGATGACCTGCACAGTTCTGTCAACTCGGTAGTGTTTGGAGCCGCGGCGCAATCGGTTCCTGACCGTAGCCCGGTTCTCGACGACTACACGGATTCCGACGACACTATTGCCAGTGTGACTAGCATAGCCCAAGCAGCGTACTCCAGCGCAGTGGCTCTAGCAGCCGATCGCTACTCTAGCGCCTTATCCGTCGTTTCTGCGCAAGTTCGAGGCACACCCAAGCCCGTCCACGAGCAGCTTTTCTCATCTGTTTCAGCTGCGTACGGTGGCGCCGTGTCTGCCGCGAGCCAGAAACTGAGTGAGGTGACAGCAGCGGCTTCCTCTGGGATCTATAGCGCAGCGCCGTCGCCCACAAAGGGTTCAAACTTTCCCGAGTGGAACAAGGTTGAGTCTATTGCTGCGCAAAGACTGAACGAGGGGCGTCTCTGGGCGGAAATTCAATATCAGAGTGTGCTCATTGCTCTCGGAGCAGCTACTCCTACTCCTACTGCCACCCCGTCCACTATTCCCGAGAGGTACTATGAGCAGGCCAAATACCACTATTATGCCGGGCTAGGCTTAGCTCAAGACCGTTACTCCAGCTTCATGGCGGCAGCCTCCTCTGCCTGGTCTGCAGCCACGGCCTCGGCGACGGCGACTGCTACTGCCACGGCGACTGACTTGCTAGGCTCCGCCTCGTCCATGGCATCAGTTGCTGGAAAGTCAGCAGCATCAGCTGCCAGCGCCGCCGATGGGGCTGTCAAGTCTGCGTACACCGCTGCTAGCGAAGGGGTCATGTCGGTAGCGCAGGATGCCCAGGATACGATTGAAAAGGCCGCGGACGCCGCTGCAGAACAAGTTGTCAATGTTGCTGGCGCAGTGGCTGGCACGTGGGAAAATATTCTTTCACAAATCAGCGCTGACGTCTACGGCCAACCGTCAGCCATTGGCTGGTTTGAGGAGGCAACTCAATCCGCTGGCTCGGTTGCTGCGGAAGCCACCGATGCTGTAATCGATTCAGTCTCTTCTGCGTCAGATCTGGCGGCCAACCAATTTGATGCAGTCAGCAAAATCATATCGGAGTTGGTGATTGGGAAAGAGCCAACATATAGCGAGAGCATCATGTCAAGGCTCAGCGCGGCCTACGCGACAGCGACATCCAAACTCGTCAGCGCAGCAAGCCAAGCGACAGAGGTTGTCAAGGATTCGGCACAAAGAGTGCGAGACGAGTTGTGAGGGACCCCGGCGAGCAATCGAAACAATAGGGTTTATTGTACGGACGAAACATGACGCCGAGATCGGCCCGACAGACCATGATATGGGGATTTTTTTTTATCTCACCAAGATGATACCCTCCGTTGATGCCGCCACGGAAATGAAGACAGGCTCCTTTGGAAACGACCAGCGCCAAGACGTACGAGGTAGACTGAAACCAGGACGGATCACGAACCCTTGCTCACTGTCTTTGATCGTCTTATCTTATTTTTTTTTGTTTGTTTTTTGGATGTGATGGATGCGGCTGGAAAATACCTTGACTGGGCGGGGAGCAACTTTTACTACTTAATGAGGGCTGTCATGCTGTGGTATCGGGCTCCTGGGTGATCTTGGGGTGAATTACATGGGAACGCGACTTATCTTTACCATAAGCGCTGCGAGCCATCAGCGACGAGCTTTATGCCAACGTGTACCTTGGAGCTCGGCATGAGCTTGAATGAAACATGGTTATTCTGATTCGTGGGGGACGATAGGCCCCCAGCACGCGCCGTCCCGGCCCGCGACGCTTGGAATCAGGGGGGTCGCTTGCATACTTTTGGCTGGAAGGGCGGGCTGATAAAGGGCTTCTTCTGATACCGGGGTTTTTTTTTTTTTTTTTTTTTCTCCGCCACCCTCTTCTGTGGGATGCAAGCATCTCTGGCGAGGCACCCGCGTCCTGCATGGCCGGAACCGTAATTCCGGCCAGGCCCCTTGCGTCCTGGTCTGGACCCGCTGCATCTCGGAGGGGGTGTAAGCAGTGCCAGCAGCAGTCCGTCTGTCTGTCTGTCTCATCGGTCGCCATGCATGTGTGGAATCCAAATCATATCATTGTTATAACCACGCACCGATTCTCATTTCCAATCACCTTTTTTCTGCTTTCCTCTTGAGTGGGCTTTTTTTTTTTTTTTTTTTTTCATCCCCAAATGGGCTGTGCCGATTCGAACGGCCCTGCTTGATCTTGCAGGAGCGACGTTTCGGGATTCGGGACTTCCCAAACAAAACCGGATTGGTGTTGTTTGGCTCGAAAAATGATGGAGGATTAAAAATTAAAGACCTTGTTGGGGGGGAAGGGGAAAAGGGGAAGCGAGGGGGGGGGGGGGGGGGTGTGTGAAAATCCGGGTCTGGTTCGGCTCGGGCCTTGGCTTTTTTTGTCCCGAGAAGGCGGCGCCAGTGGGTTTCTTTTCTATTCTTTGATCTTTTGTTTCTTCTATCTGTTTTCTCTCTTAATTCTTATATCTGTTTTTTTTCTTATATCTATCTTTTCTTTTTTTTCTGTTTTGAAAGAATGCCCTCCAACGGCGTCGACAGATGCCATGATCCCGTTGCCGGCCGCTCGTCCGAGCAGGAAAAGCAGCATCGCCATCATTCTGTTGGCGCCGCTGGAGGTAAGGACGCCGCCGCCGCCGCCGCCACCTTAACGTGTCGTGCCTCTGTCCGACGATTTTCCTCGTCGGGAGGGGCAGGCGCAGATAGGCACGATGGTACCCATCGGAACCTCAAGTCTCGTCACATTCAGCTCATTGGCATCGGTGGCACTATTGGCACCGCCATCTATGTGCGTAATGGAATAAAGAAGTAGAAAACACGTTTTCATGAAACACTCTCTGTCCCCTCCTCCTGCTCCTCCTCCAGCTCTTCATCATCTTTGGTCGTTTTTTTTTTTTGCTCATTCGCCCCATGGTGCTGCCGGCCGGTCTCCCGTTTTCTAGGTCCAGATCGGAAAAGGTCTCTTGAACGGCGGGCCCGGGAGCTTGCTCATCGCCTTTAGCTTCTGGTGCACCTTTATCCTGGCCGTGACCTTGTGCATGGCCGAAATGGTGACCTACCTGCCCGTGTCCTCGCCCTTTGTCCGCTTCGCGGGCCGCTACGTCGATGAGGCGTTCGGCTTCGCCGCCGGCTGGAACTTCTTCATCTTCGAGGCCGCGCTCGTGCCGTTCGAGGTGGTCGCCTGTAGCTTCGTGCTCCGCTTCTGGACAGAGGCCGTCCCGACCGCCGCCGTCATCGTCACCGTCATGGTTCTGTACGCGTCCGTCAATCTCCTCGCGGTGCAGTGGTACGGCGAGACCGAGTTCTGGGCCGCCATGGGCAAGGTGCTGCTCATCGTGGGGCTCATCGTCTTCACGTTTGTGGCCATGCTGGGCGGGAACCCCGAGGGGGACAGGTTCGGCTTCCGCTTCTGGCGCGAGCCCGGCGCGTTTGCTGCCTTTCACTACCAGGGCTCGGCCCTCGGCCGGTGGCTCGGCTTCCTGCAGTGCCTCATCCAGGCCGCCTTTACCATTGCAGGACCCGACTACGTGTCCATGGCGGCTGGCGAGGCCGAGAATCCCCGCAAGGTCATGCCGCGCGCCTACAACGCCGTCTTCTACCGCCTCACGGCCTTTTTCGTCCTCGGCGCGCTCTGCGTCGGCATCCTGGTCCCCTTCGACGACGGCGAGATGAGGGCCGCGTTCGAGCACACGGCCCCAGGCGCCGCCGGCTCCCCGTACGTCGTGGCCATGAACAGACTGCGCATCCGCGGGCTGCCGCACGTGGTCAACGCCATGCTCCTGACATCGGCCTTCTCGGCCGGCAACTCGTACGTCTACTGCGCATCGCGCTCCCTGTACGGCCTGGCCCTCGAGGGCAAGGCCCCCAAGTTCTTGACGACCTGCACCGGCAAGGGCGTGCCGGTCTACTGCGTCGGCGTCGTGCTCCTGTTCGTGCTCCTCGCCTTCCTCCAGCTGTCGCAGAACGCGTCCGTCGTGCTCGACTGGCTCGTGTCGCTCGTCACCGCGTCGCAGGTCCTCAACTTTTGCTGCATCTGTACGTCGTACCTGTGCTTTCACCGGGCCCTCAGGGCCCAGGGCATCAGTCGGGACTCGCTGCCCTACAAGGCGTGGCTGATGCCCTTTGCGGCCTATTACGGCCTGGTCGGCACCTTGATCATGGCTTTCGTGGGCGGATACGCCGTCTTTCTTCCTGCGCGGTGGAGTGTTGCGGATTTTTTCTTCTCGTTGGTTTCTCTCTCTTTCTCCCTCTCTTTCTCCCATCTCTACACATGCCGGTGCAGTTGCCGTCTCTTGTTTCTTTTTTCCCTTCCCTTGCCGCTCGACCAGTCACATACATGCTCATGCCATAGACAGTTACGCCATGCTCGCCGTCTTTCCAATCCTGTACCTGGGGTACAAAGTCGTGCACAAGACCAAGATTCACAAGGCCGAGGAGGTCGACCTGCACAAAGAGCTGGACGTCGTGAACGCCTATGAGCGAACTTATATCCCTCAGCCCGCGAAGTATGTTTCTTTTTTCCTTGGGATTCTTTCTTTTTCTCTTTTTTTTTTGGCCCCCCCACCGCGAGTCCTAGATTTTGATAAAAAGACTAACGGGCGCGCCTGGTAGCAATCGTTTCGAAAGGGTCTTGGATACCATGTTTGGGTAGGCGGATAGGCAGAGAGGCTTTGCCATCTAGTCTTACGGCAGGGCGCTGTGAGATGATCCGGATTGTTTCTTTCTTTTTTTTTTCACCCCCCCGGGCCCCCCTCGCTTGCGGTTCCGTAGAGAGATTGTTTCGATGATGGACGTCGTCGATTGTACTTAATATTCTTTTAGCCTCAAGGGACCCCGGCGACTGTGGGGGTAATTGCGCACTTTTTCTTGGTTCTGGTCCCCGCAAGCAAACCCCCTTTTCCTTCTTGCAAGGCTGCATCTCATGACTGGCGGTTATATTGCATCTTTGCCAACATCCTCCCCGTCAGCCAGCCCGTTGCACACAATTGCTACAGGACAGACAAACGAGTCGCCGACCGCCCGCGGACGGTCCAGATATTGCGCGGTTGTTTCACACGGACCAACTATCGCCATTGCTGGGTTTCTCTTCCTAGCCACGTCAAAAAAATGAGCGGATTGGACTCCCCAGACATCTCGACCGCGTATGCCGACGTGCGCAGCGACAAGAACCCCACCAACTGGATGCTTCTCTCCCACGCAGCACCAACGGGCAACACGCTGGCCATCAGCAAGACGGGCACGGGGGGCATCGCGGAACTGGCAGCCGCGCTGGACGACGCCGAGGTGCAGTATGGCTACGTGCGCGTCGAGTACGCCAACGATAGGGAGAGCACGCGCGTTAAGTTCGTGCTCGTGGTCTGGATTGGCGACGGCACAAAGGTGATGCGCAAGGCGAGGGTGAGCGTCGAGAGCGGCGACGTGAAGCACGTCCTGGCGCATCATAGCATTGCTCTGACGACCAGCGATCGCTCCGAACTGGAGGAGGGCGATGTTGTGGCGAGGCTGCGCAAGGCTGGCGGCGCCGACTACAATGGTGGACGCGGCTGAGCAGGAGGAGGACGGGGATTCAGACGTGGACATAACAACGAGATAGATGCTTGTATCGAGTTGACAGAAGCAATTAGACGGCCCGAAGCCAACAATCATGCATGACTAGGAGTTCTCTGGAAGCACAAGCACCCTAGCCAGTTGGAGCGTCGTGTCTCGTGCTCGGCCGTGTGGAGAGCGTGGCGATGTATAGACAATTAGGCTGTTCATCGGCTGTGCACGCTGGCAGGAGCCGTGCGGACTTCACGACTGTGTGTGTTGTTTCGGACATGATGTGTCGGACGACTTATACAATAGGCGGTCGGCTCAGGGCCCGCCAGATCGGACGGACAGAAGCCCGGTCTGATGGTGGTCATACATGCGGCTCCCTCCCCCCGCTTCCCTGCCCGTCTTTTGGTACCAGTTTGTGAGACGGTGTTGTCGTTTCTCGATGTCGAGTAAGCTCCTGCTGGAGTGCCGAGACGATCGAAAATAGGGATAGAATGGAATCGACAGTCGTCAGTGGGTGTCTGTAAATCGCATCCACAGCATGTGCGTTGCTTTCTTGTGACGCATGCTAAGAAAGAAGAAGGGAAAAAAGACGCCCTAAAAAAAAAAAAGAAAGAAAAAAGAAAAAAACAAGCTTTGTAGTGACACATGCACACACATACACCCGCTTGGCGAAAGTTGTTGTCGGGACGTTGAATGGCATCCACCCAGCTTTGAGGGTTGAGGAGGATTGGGCATGCCGCTGGCCCAGCCGTTCGGTGAGGCAGCATTGCAAGTCGGCGTTGCACACTGTCGTCGCACATTGTCGTCGCACATTATCGTCGCACATGTATCAGACGCGGTGGCATAGGAACGATTATCTTCCGAAATGGGCTACTCGACCGCCTCGAGGTTTGGTGCTGATGAGCATCTCGTCGAAAAATGCAAAATGATATTGTTCTCGACTTGGCAACTTGCGAGGCAGGAGGGACCGGGCGCATTCCTGCTTCCTCCCTCGTGGGCGGATCGGCCGCACAAGGTCGCGACAGACCCCAAACCCCAAACCCCAAACCCCAAACCCCGAAACCCCACCCCCCGTCCTCTCTTTGCTTTTTCCTTCCCGTCCCTTGCAACTTGCAAGACACCGAGGTGTCTGAAGTCATGCCGATGATGTACGTTCATACCTGACAATTCATGATCGAATCAACAGCACTTCCAGCCCCTGCCCTGGTCACTGATTCGGAACGGGCCAACTGCCCAGATGTGGCTTGGCCCGTCACTGGTCAGTGGTCAGTGGTCACTGGTCACGAATCCGAAGGCTGCTCCCGTGCCAGCTGCCAGTGTGTCAGATTTCCCACGACGACGCCACGACGGCGATGGATGGTGAAGGAGAAACATTTCGGGCTCGGCCCAGCATGCTTGGGACCAGGACCGCGCCAGCCAGCCGCAGCAGGTCGCAGTCAGGAACGCGCTCGACTACATCAATTCATACGCCGAGTCACCGTCCGCCCGCTGGTCTCGTCTTTTGACCTGGCCGGGTTCCACAGTACGCCGTCGAGCCGTATGTGTGTATATCTACCAACCTACCTAGTAGGTAGGTACCAAGTAGGTAGGTAGGTTCCTAGTATCTGCCTACTACTAGTATTTGCCGAGTAGGTAGTATGTATAAATCTATTACGGCTTTCGGCAAAACACCACGTCTGTCATCTGTCACCCGCCAGAAGCTAGAACGCAGAAAAGGACGATTCGGACCCATTGAAAAGCCTTAGAGCTACGCTAATTAACACTCTCAAACACGTCTCAACGGGCACGCCCCACAAGTCGCTTTATTATATCTATCGTCTTACCCATCCCTCTTCCTCCGTTCGTTGCCTCAGTCATTCCTCGTTTGCTCACCCTTTGCCTGCGCTTATGCTCTAGCCTCGTTGGCCCCTCAGATTAAAAAACGTCGATACCTGGGCAATCTGGGTGCTCACGCTACAATCACCCTTTCCTCGCTTTGCTTTGCTTTTCTTTCTTCTCCCTCCATGTT
Organism: Claviceps citrina; assembly: GCA_018360365.1. NCBI lineage: Eukaryota > Fungi > Ascomycota > Sordariomycetes > Hypocreales > Clavicipitaceae > Claviceps > Claviceps citrina. The sequence continues at coordinate 33,310 of SRQA01000031.1, read as the reverse complement.
ATTGCGCCTCGTCGTTGCATGACTCGACACGAAAGCTCGCCGCTCACCAAACCCGTAGCCGACGGCGCGATCGATTCGACTCGGCCTTGAACATGACGCTTATTAAAAGGGACTCTCATGGCAGCAACACGCCTGGAGTCGCCAACAGCAAGGTCCAACATCAGCTGCGCATATCTCACGAAAATGACTCGGCCGACCAAGTCCTGGAGACGCTTGGCTACAAGCCTGAGCTGGCACGAAACCGATCGACCTTCCAGGTCGCTTTCATGTCCTTTGTTCTGGCTTCCATTCCGTATGGGCTAGCCACAACTCTAGTTTACCCGTTGATCGGCGGAGGCCCCGTCGATATCATTTGGGGCTGGGTCGCAGTTTCGGCCATTATCGTCTGTGTGGCTGCGTCGCTTGGCGAAATCACCAGTGTGTATCCTACAGCTGGAGGTACGTTCTGGGACTCGAGGCACATGTGGGACGGGATGACTGGCAATTCTGGGTTTAGCTGCGCCGGTGAGATGTGAAATGTTCCAACACGGCGCTGACAATGGCATCCAGGCGTTTACTACCAAGCATTCATGCTGGCGCCTGCCAACTGGCGTCGCATCGCCAGCTGGATCTGCGGCTGGGCTTACCTCGTGGGCAACATCACTATTACTCTTGCCGTCAACTTTGGCACCACGCTCTTCTTCGTCTCGTGCGTCAACGTGTTTGCGGACGATGCGAGCCAACCCGTTTTGGAGGGGACTCCGTACCAGGTTTTTCTCATCTTCCTCGGCATCACGCTCTTGTGCAACACCGTGTCTGCTCTTGGCAACAGATGGCTTCCGTGGCTCGATGTAAGTCAAGCCAGCAACTCGTCCCAGTAAGACTCAACCCCAGAAGAGGCCACTAACAGAGGAGACGATGAAAGACGGCCGCAATTTTCTGGACTTTTGCCGGCGTCATCGCCATCATGGTCTGCGTTCTCGCCATCGCCGCTGAGGGCCGCCGCGACGCTACATGGGTCTTTACCTACTTTGAGAACAACTCGGGATGGCCCGATGGCTGGTCGTTCATGGTCGGCCTGTTGCATGCCGGGTACGCGACTTCGTCGACAGGAATGATTATCTCGTGAGTGCTTCCAAATTCTGGTTGTCTATGGGGCCCACGACTCGCTTGGCTCACACCTCTTGGATACAGCATGTGTGAAGAAGTCCAACATCCAGCCACCCAAGTTCCCATAGCCATGGTGGCCACCATCTTTCTCAACACCCTCGCAGGCCTCCTCTTCCTTGTGCCGCTCTGCTTCGTCCTCCCCGACATCAAGATGCTCACCTTACTCGCATCTGGGCAGCCTGTGCCGCCCATTCTCAAGTCTGCCATTGGCCATGCCGGTGGCGCATTCGGGCTTTTGATCCCTCTCATGGTGCTCGCCATCATTTGCGGCATTGGCTGCACGACGGCTTCTTCGCGCTGCACTTGGGCCTTTGCTCGTGATGGTGCGATTCCGGGAGCCAAGCTGTGGATGAAGGTGAACCACTCCCTCGATGTGCCGCTCAATGCCATGATGCTCTGCATGGTCGTTGAGATTCTGCTCGGGCTCATCTACTTTGGTTCGACGGCCGCCTTCAATGCATTTTCCGGCGTGGGTGTCATTTCTTTGACTGCGTCGTACGCCTGTCCCATTGCCATCAACCTGTTTGGTGGCCGGAGAGCCGTGCGAGACGCCAAGTTTTCTCTAGGCAGATATGGCTACCTTGCCAACATTGTTGCTATCGGTGAGTTTGGCGTTTTGAGAAACCTTTTTAATCCCCCGGCGGAAAGCCTTGGAGCTGACGTGTGCCCATTACATAGCCTGGTCTGCTCTTGCGCTCCCTCTCTTTTGCATGCCGTCCTCTATTCCCGTCTCGGCGACAACCGTCAACTACGCGCCCGTCGTCTTTGTCTTTGCGACTGCGGTATCTGGCATCTGGTACTGGGTTTGGGGTCACAAGAATTACGCGGGTCCTCCAGTCCACGGGGAGTAAAGGGGAGAAACAGCGTTGCTGGTATCGTCAACTATGCATCTCGATCGGTTAGGGGGGTTTCTGTTTTTGCATGTGATTTGAAGCAATCAAGAGATGGAAATGGGCGGGACTGCATGTTTTTGCATTGTGCGTGTGTATGTATGCCCTGGTGGCAGGTCTATCTATGTCGTTCGATACCCTCTTCAATGCCGGCGAGTTATCGGGCAATTTTATTTTTTTTCTTGCTAATAAAACGGAATCTGCATCTTGTGTATAGGATAGGTCAAAGAGGCATCGAGTCCCACCAGCAAGGGCACCGCTTCACATGGGCCAATTTGAATCCCTCCCCCCCCCCCCGAAGGGTTTTGACTTCTCTCGGGAAAGCAATATAGAGGTTCCATTATTGCCTTTGAAGGAATGGGCAGGAATGGGCAGTAAGTAGACCGGGACATGGAGCCTACCTGTCAATGTGGTCTCGCAGCGGCAGATGATGTCTGCTGTAGGTAAAAACTAGCCCTAGACTGTGGTGTACATTCTACAGGGGAACAAAAGTTGATGTCGGTGGCTCTGTCTATAGACTTCGTATAACGGAGGGAGGGGGCTGTGGTCTTCTTTTCTTCGCGTGCGTGGGCTACCCTGCACTGCGTGCTGCTGAAATCCGAGAATTTGACGAGGCTGGTTCTTGTTCGGGGCTGGAATCGATGGTGCTGCGGCGTTTTTTTTTTGTCCATACATCTTATATGATACATTGTTCATAATAACGTGAAAAATACTTCGTCCTTTTTTGTTTTTTTTTCTTCGGCCCGGCCGACTTGCCGGAAGGGGGGACCACAAAACACAGCAGGCAGGGAAAAAAAACTTGCATTCCGCCGCGCAGCAAAGATGGTGGTCCCGGGGGCCGGAGCCGGAGCCGGGGCCGCAATTTCGCCGTAGAGGTGTAGAGGAAGAAGGGCAAAGTTGCAACCCCCGGGCCCCAATCGAAGCCATCACACCCATCAGGCCCATCACCGGTCCTGTAGTGTAGGGCCACTGCCACTCTGTGATCCCACGCACGAGGGGGGGGAGCGACGGGACAAATTCGGGAGCTGATTCGCCAGAGATAGAAACCCAAAACTTCGTCCCCCACCCCAATCCGAAGAAAAAAAAAGAGACACGAAATCGCAGAGAAAAAAAAAGAGGGCTACTATGGCCTTGACTTTTGTCCAACGTACCATCTCATCTGCTCGGCAGCAGTTTGCCACAATCTTTTTAAAGGGGATCCTTTGGTTGGGGGGGGGAGGGGGGGGGGGGGGGGGGGGGGGGGGGGGGAGAGTATATCGCGTTTTTTGTTTTGGTGCTCAATCCCAAAACAGCCACCGAGCTGAACATTTTTGACTTTTGCGCCGTCGAAACTTGGAATGTGCCGCGCTGGGTCTGTTTCGACTTGACTTGATACTTGCTTCCCGTCTGGAAGTGAATGCCGAATTGAGTGCCCCTCCCCAATCTTTTAACAATCTGGGAATCCAACAAGACGAAAAAAAAAAAGACCCAATGTACCTCCTTTCCGATCAAGCATTGAGATGCATGACGGGGATTTCTCGTCTCTGCAACCTTCGAAGATGGGGTTTTTTTTTTCTTTGGTCCATACTCCGTAGTGGTGAGAAGTCGGAAGAGAGAGCTCAGAGGGAGCCCAACAAGGTTCCCGCTCCCCACCAAGTGTTATCTCGGGCGGGCAAACTGTAAATAGAGTACGCGCTACCGCGGGATTCGCATCGCATCGCATCATTCGCATCCCAACTTTTCAAGCGATATCAAACCACGGCGGCGTTTTCGCCACCTTCTTTTTTTTTTTTCTTGGCCGCCGTCCGCGTCGCGTCCCTGGACATACCTACTGGATACCTACCTACCTACCTACCTACCTACCAACTTAGTAGGAACCTCTGCAAGATGCAGAACCAGTGGCAGAACCCCTAGTGGCGCAAGGTAAAAGTGCATAGGGTCCACAGGTCCACAAGTACGACGACAAAAATCAGGGTGATACCGCCGATTGCACTGTCGATTGCGCAGATGTGCCGGAGATGAGAAAAAACTGCAGTGGACAAAAAAACCGGGCATGAGAGTGTGAAAATGAAATGTGCATGTGCTTTTGATATCAAAAAAAAAAAGTCTGATCAACGGAGTGGAACTCGAGTCCTCATGTGTTTTTTTCTGGCCCATCCGCCCTGTCCCATGTGGAAAGCGGCCGGCTGAGATGACAGTGATTCATGACACCATCCATCCGACGAAAGCTCTTCGGCCGACCATTGCGGCCGTGTCTCGACTCTCGACTCTCGAGACATCCAGCCTGGCCCGTCCTCCGCTCTCGGACCCGTAGTGACCCGTACGGCCTGGTTTGTGCGCAGACTTGGAGCAAAGCTGTGAGCCTATGACGACGGCCGTCTTCACCAGCCGACACGCCTTTGGCTATCACTCATGATTTCTTCCCGAATGCTTCGTTGCACGTCGGCTTTCCCTCCTTGGGATTGGTCAAAGATGAATGAGCTTGTATCACCAATCCACTGCAGATATACCGTGACGTGACATTGTTTGCCCATGATATATACCACGGCAAGAGAACTTTTTGTCGACGCTCAGAAGAAGGTGGCTTTTGGGCAGTATGTGGTCGGCATACCTCATGTGGTCTAGCTTGGGTGCCTTCTCCTCCTTGGCCACACTTGTCGGTTATACCATGCCAGGGCAACAATAGCAGAAAAAGAAAAAGAGAGGAAACAAGAGAGGGACAAAAAAAAAAGGACTTACAATCTATACCATGACGTAATTGTCATAGTGTGGCCTGGTGGCCTGCCACAATCTTCAAACCACCCTAGGTAGTTGTCTGGCGATGAGATTTGATGGGAGCGAGATGATACAACAGTCATTAATCGACTGCTATTATAGCCATCCCATCCGGCATCGCATGGGGCATATTTTTGCTTGTCAAAAAGGCTGGGAACCTTGGTCCGCGACTCCGCCATCATTGCCAGCCCCACTCTGGCCAACACTCCACAACTATTCTTGTTTTCTTGCGGCAGAGTGAAACCCTGACCCACGTGGCGGATCCGACGCTGCTCTCTCGTTCTTATTGCGTCCATATTGAATCAAGGCACCTAGTATCCAAAGGAAGAGCATTGTCTTCAGCTTGTAGAAATATGCGACAAGGGTGAAATGGCGACGATGCAACGACAAGGGCCCATGTGTGCAGAGCAGCTGCTGGGACCAACTGCCTGAATTTTCAGCTCCAGCCTGTGGGTGGAGAGTGGTACGACATTTATTCAGCAAGACTTGCAAGCAGTAGTTCTCCTGAAAGCCGCACCTTTTCTTTCCTCGAGCATTCTTGTTGAGGTCAATCCGATATCAAGCTCTCCTGACTGCGGATATGCCTCATCTCAAGGGAGGCATGATTGCCGGATCAGAAGGCTGCTTGTAGGTACCTGGATAAGTAGGTAGGTAGGTACCTACCTAGGTACATACCTAGCCGGTACCAGGTGGGTAGCAGGGATCCACCACACCCTGGTCGGTGTTCACTGTTGACTTACGTATCGTGTTGAGCCATAGATAGCAAAGATGACCTTGTAGCCTTGTAGGTGTGCTCCCCAGACGAGGCGTCGCACTAGCATTCTCCTTCTCTCCTCGTTCATACGTTTTGTTCTTCTTCCCTCGTCTTATCAGTGGCTACGAGACCTTGGCTCACATCCGCTCATCCGTGCGAAGATAATGGACAGCCACATCATGGTTTGCCTAGCAAATGGTCAGTCGCGGTCAATGTTGAGAGGTAGTCGAGTACTGGAGTATCCAACGGACCTCGTTGGATTGCTTTTCTGGGCGGGCGCAAAGAGTCGATGGCAGCACCCGCGTTCCGACTCGGGACCGACTGTCTGTTTGTCGCTCTTCCTACACGATGTCTGGCGCGGGAGGATCTGGGGGCTAGAGAGAGCGGCAGGCCGGCAGACGGACAGATGGGGGAAGACAGAGGTGATGCTCCTGTCAGTGCCACCAGTGCCAATGGCAATGCGGATGCAGAAAGTGAATGTCTTGTTTGAAGCAGTGTGTGCCGCCCTCATTAATAACGGTGAGCGATGGTGTGGTTGCGTGGTTGCGTGGCTGCGCGTCGTCGACGGGGCGGGCGTGTGTTGTGTTGTGCAGTGCAGAGTGCAGAAGCGAGCTAGTGAGCACTGAGTAGGCAGTGACCGTCCGACCGTCGCAGGCAAAAACGCCACCACAACATATGGAATGGCGAGCCGCCGGGGCCATTGGCTGAGACCTCCATCTCGCGCCAGCAGATTTCCCACGGCAGAGCAGCCGCTAGTCGCCTTTCGTAGCCGCCGTAGGCCCGTAGCAAAGCTGCCCGGTGTCCACATCCAATCCGCTGGCTTCAGGACGGGGGCATGTTTGTATTTTATTTTGTTCTCCACACCGAGTCAGACTTGACGTTGGGTGGTGGGAGACTTGAGGCGCCACCCGGCGATGGGCCAAAAGTGTGGTTACAGCTTGCTGCTTCACAAAGAGACACCAGATTTCTTCATTCGCCAGTCGGGTGCGTTGGTGCTCTGCGCTCGCTCCTGCCTGCTGCGGATTCAACGTGAACAGTGAACAGACCTGCAAGACCACGGCTCACGGCTTCCAGGGGGCTTTTTGCCTTGGCCACTCACTCCATGCCTCTTGGTTCTTGTTGCAGGCTGGGCTGACAATCCCTAATTCCTTTTCCGCACGGCCACGGCATGCTGCATCTGGACTCGAACCGATGGAACCAGACTGCGAGCGAGCGAGCACGGAGGCAATCTTGCATCTTGCATGGACCCGTTTTGGATCCACAGCGACGAGCACAGCCACGCTCGGCCAAAGAGGCTGACATGAACTGCTAAACCTACTACTGTACCTAGTAGGCACGACTCACGAGTCTACGGCAGGTAGACTGTCCAGCGTCTAGGTACCTGCCCAAGTTTGAAGTCGGCGGCCAAAATCTTCCGGAAGCCCCGCTTTCCGATCGACGACAACATTTCTTGGCCTCCCCCACCGGGGCGGGCCAGAGACTAGAGTAGACTCAGTAGAGGCAAGAGCAGCATGCGCCCTGCCTGCCATGCTTGCTGCCTGCGTCAATCCTGAGTCACCCTCCGACAACGCTTCCTCTTTTCCGTCTGCCATTCCCCCGTATTGCCAGGTTGTGGCCAAAATGCCTGCCGCCTGCCGCCTGCCGCCGTGTCTGCACGGCATCATCGATGCAGCTCTTTGCCAAGGGGGCAAGATGCGATGCGCGGCACCGCAACTGGTACTCCGCCTGCTCGTCCACGGGTGATACGGACGTCAAACCAGAGGACTGCCTGTGGCCTCGAGACGCTCCGGATGACAATTCACGAGACGACGACACGCAGCCCATGGTCGGACGAGGCGACGTTGTGTCCGTGGTGTTCACTGTCTGGTGCGCAGAACCGACCGACAGCCACAGCAAGAGTGGCCCGAGTCTCGCTCATCGGCTCATCCACGCCAGTCGCCCGCCACGCCCGCCACGCCCGCCACGCCCTCCACGCCCACGCCCTCCACGCCCTCCACGCCCCACTGCCCACCCCCTATGATGAATTTTCTCCCCCATTGACGCCAGAAATCCACCCCTCCCCCCCTGTTTTTGCTTTGCCCCATCCGACCGACTTGTCTAGTCTGGTTTGTCCACGGCTGTCTATGATTACGGAATTTACGGGCGTAGTTGGTGTGCCGGGCCAGCCTGGGGTCTGTTCCAAGTCCAAAACCACCCGCCTCCCCACCACTTTCAGGCCAGCTTTGATCGAGTTGTTGCTTCGCAATCGCTTTTTTCTTTCACAAGAAAGCTCTCTTACCCTTCGATCCCTCGCCTCTCGAGGCCCAAGGCCCTGTGCTCAATCACAGCATCGAGTTGGTTGTCAGCACAGGTGTGGACCAAGGTGGTTGATCTTCCGCCCAACCAACCTGCCACGACAAGAAACGAACATCGTCGTCGTCGCTTCGTCGCCTTACACGGTGTTCAAAAAAAGAAAATCTCCACGTTATAGCGCCTAGTTAATATACCACCTACCTTCACTTTCTGCCATCAATTGGCACATGCCATCGACGCCGTCGCCGCTGTCATCGCTGTCAGGCCTCTGCTTCCATTCCCGTGTCGTCGTCATCGGACGCTTCGGCCCTGCCGTCCAAACCCTTCTTGCTCTTGCCCGCGTTGGTCCTTCTCGGGCTGTCACGGGTTTCTCTCTACTCGGTTGCTGGAATATTGCTCGAGCACACACTCTCATCACTCAACATTCGACCTAGAAACTGTACTTCAGCATTTGGGTAAGATGCGTCAATTCCTTTCGTTCGAGATAAGCCTTTGCGTTCCACCTCGGACCTGCATCACTAACTTCTGAACCCATTAGTCCCGCGACTGCTTGCGCCTCCCCTCGAGCTCCTTCTTTTTTCTTTTTCTCCGCTCACGTTATAGACGTAACGCCTCGTCGCTTTGCACGCATGTATTAAAATAGTATATTTCAGATTCGCATCCTACCAACGACAAGGCTTCCTCCAAGATCACCACGATATATCAACTCCCCCCAACACCTAATCTACTCACATACACATCCCCAAGGGCATTCACGTTGGGAATGCCGTACACGCCGCCTTCACATAGATCCCCCGCTTCTTCAGTGTCCAACTCACCGGATGTGAGTCGTCGTTCTTCTTTCCAGTCTGCGCCCAGGCCAAACCTACCCCGGTCTGCGTCTTATCTGAGGAAACATCGCCGCGCATCTTCGTTCGATGGCACAGGCGTTTCATCTATTTCATCGACCAATGGCGCCGACGACACAAAGGCAGTGGTGCTGAAGGATATGGGAGGCAGTGTGCGGCAATCACCTCCACCTCGGGTTGACGACAACGAGTTAATACCGAAGGGCGCAGTCATTTCTCCCCCAGACTCGACCGCTTCAGGGAGCGACGATGAAGTGCAGCCAAAGATGACGGACCTTGAATTGGAAGCTCTCAAAGACCTGAGAGATGCGGTCAGCAAGATATCCAAACCGACTACGCCTCCTCCGCAACACACACAGCCCAAAGTCACGATCCCTCCCTCCCTTCACACTAGTCACAGTACAAGCGCTTTGAGTGATATGCACTTGGGGGGACGCGGTCGAAGGACTGGCCACGTTCGCTGTGCTAGCGAGCCTCATGCTCCATCACTGAAAAAGCCGGAAAGCTCCTCGACAGCTTCCGAGGAGGACACCGACGAGGATTTGAAATACAAGCCTCAAATGGTGCGCAAAAAGTCTGGTGAATTGGTTCGTCCTGCCCTCCGAGGCCACCGTCGCCCGTCTAGCATGCCAGGCACACCCTTGTATTCCAAGGCTGTTCACTTCGACTCTCACCTGGAGCACGTTCGGCATTTCTTGCAAGTTGACCGACCTCTTGCTGTCAGCGCCGGGTCATCACCGGTTGAAACCTATGAGAGTGACGCAGAGTACCCGTTTCCTAGAAGCGGTCTCGCCAGTCAAGCATCTCCTCCCTTCGAATGGGAGCTCAGCACGCCAAACTTTCCCCACGACTCTCTGATCCGGAAATCGATGCCTGTAAGACTCGAAAAGGTCTGGCTGTCCAACGACCAAAAGTCATTGCTAGGCTCAGTCGCTGTGGCAAATCTCGCCTTCAGCAAGTCCGTCATCTGTCGATTCACACTGGACTATTGGAAGACTGTGTCCGAGGTGAATGCTGAATACAGTCATGAAATCCGTCCACGTGAGAGTTCTGAAGGGCAGGATCGATTTACCTTTATCATCAAGCTGTCTGACTTGGCTGACCTGGAGTCCAAGACTTTGTTCTTCTGCATTCGCTACGCAGTCAATGGCCGGGAATACTGGGACAATAATGATGCTACCAATTTTCAAGTGGACTTCAAGAAGAAATATCTGCCTCAGAATGGCAAGAACAACTTTCAGGGGGCTGGATCCAATCCACTTGGCGGGCTGCCTCGCAGCAATCGCAGACAAAATAGTCGAAGCACGGCGCTTCGTCCCTTGTCGATGCCTTCATCCTTGGACGCATTTGGCAACGAAAAGAGTGTCTTCAATTTTGACCAACCTTTTCATGAATACTTGGGCGAGCCGGAGACCGCTGGGGGCTTGCGCTTCAAGTCGAAATCGTCCTCTGGTCTTGCGAGTGATAACATCGCGACGGATCTGGTGTCTCCCAGCGGAGTCGCCTTTTCAAACCGCTATGATTTCTCTGCGTCTCTGGATGCTGCTGTCAAAGCAGCAAAAGATACCACATCTGGTCAGCAGAAAGTCAAAGAGGCCGACACTCTTTACATGAAGAAGAATTTTCGGGATGCTGCACCTTTTTCTGCCAACACCTCCACCACTGGGATGTCTGGTCCGCCCGCTCCCAGTCTGCCCAGCGCCTCGTATGAGGAACTTGTCAACAAGTATTGCTTCGTACGTGCCCCCGATCTCCACTTCAACCACCTTCCGGACCCCCCAACTACGGCTTAGTTCACCGCTTCGCATTCGCAATATCGCGTACCTGGTCTGCGACGCCCGACCGGGCGTTCGCCTCCTGGATGTTGAATACAGAAAGGGATTGTCTTTGTCTTTTACTAACTGATGTCGATGTGTTGTAGTTTGGTTCTGCCACGAAACAATCAAGTCCGACCATGAGAGATGGAAGTTTGAAAGTGGGTGCAACAGATGAGCAAAGAGGACAGCAAGCTCGTGGAGGAGCTGGCCTTCCTAAGGTATCCGCCACGATTGATGAACCAGTGCCACATAGTCAACACGCCGGTGCTGCTGCCCATCACAGCATGTATCATGCGTCTACGAAGCCTTACTTTTCGGCAACGAGTTCACCCCAAAACACGAACTACTTGATAAGCTCTCCAGCATTACGGCAAGAATCTTTCACCATTGGCTTGCCTCCCAACAGGGGCCGCACGACACCACCCACATTGGCCTCCGGCTCAAGAACACATGGAGGTGATGCTGTCGCAGAGCGCTTTCCATGGACTGCCGACGCACATGCTGCTACGGCTATTCAAAGTTGACGTCTGAATTGTGGGCACGTTTTATGATCCGAGTGTGACGCGGTGCCAACGAAAGCATACGACCAGGGGACCAGGGGACTGAGTAGCACGGCGAAACAGAGCACCATGGTTCACCGGCACCAGGTCTTCTCATCATCTTTTCATATCATCACGTATCAAATTCGGGTTGCTCGGCGTTTCATTGAGGAGAGAAAATTTGCATTAAAGGACGATATCAAGTGGAGTTGGAGCATTTGTTACTGGAAACCTGTGGCTCTTTCACGCTGCGCTGGTCATTGTTCTGCATTTCGTCTGCGCGCTGTTACGGCCTCCTTCTTCACGACCCGGTGGTCCGGATCAAATCAGGTAGTTATCGGAATGACTTTTTTCCCTTTGTTTTTTTCTTCGTTCCGGGTTCTGGTTTTCTGCTGCTTGGGCCTTGCGTTGTTTCTCTTTCCCTGGGAGAGTTTGATGGGAAATTGGGTACAGGAGGTGGCCAGATTATTATATTGCATGCGCAATCGGCCACTGGGGATACAAGCACGGTGTTCTTCGAATGACTTGTGCTATTCCTTTTACGATACGAATAACCAAAAGTAGCAGGTTAATGGAATTATTGAATGAAGCACATCGGTATATATAACATACATATAGTATGGAGTAGCACACAACACGATGTAACACGATGGCGGTCAAGGATAGATTAGTTCGGTAGATGCATACATGACAGGACATGCCTTGCCGCAGGGCTCCTTTTCTTCGCAATCGCGTGACCCTTCCCGTCAGTTTGGCGCAAGATGAACGTCATCCATGTCCCTGTGCATGGGATGAGCATGGCCACATGGGGCGTCCAGTCTTTCTGTTTTGCGCGGAACGGAACATGAGCGCGGGGGTGGGGCGGTGGACCACGGACCAGTGGACCACCGCATGGGACCAGCCCCGCCGACCCGTCGTTCTCCGCCGCGTCGGCGTCCAGGGCTTGTCAGTGGTCAGTGGTCAGTGCTGACGGCGACGGCGGGAAGAAGGGTGGAACAGCAAAAGCAGACAGTCAAGCTACCGTTGCGCGAGGAGCGCAGAAGAAAAGGAGAGAGAAAAAAAAAGGCGTGGATTGCAATAACGTGAGACGGGAGATGGGGGCTGTAACAATGAGAATTGATGAGGCCATGGGCTGGGTTGGGGTTGGTTTGCTGTCCGCTGGGGGAGGAGGGGGGTGTGGGGTGGGAACCCTCGGGGGGGGAGGATCCGGAGTGACTTTGTTGGTTCGGGGGGACGATGGGGGATGTGGGGCTCGGGGGGCGGGGGGGGGGGTGCATGGCGTTTGAGACGTGAATTGAAGCGAGCGAGTGTTTTGTTTTAACGTGGATTAGGAGTGTGGGTTAGGGGAAATTGCCGCCAGTTTTGCAGCCAATAATTAGGGCATTTTATTGTGATTTTACGCATCAACACCGCCGCACCCACATCCCCCCCCTCCCGATCAACATGTCCCTCCCCGCGGCCGACTCGCTCCGCACCCCGGCCCAGTGCAGAGGGATCCGATCCACGGTCCGCTGGACGCGGCCGGTCGCGTGGTCGAGTCTCTCGCCGACGCTCCTCGTGCTGACGGGGGCCTGGATGCGCGCCATGGCCCTGTGCGGACACCAGGCCTCCCTGCCGAGGCTGTTGAGCGTGACGGACACGTCCCGCGCGTGCTGGGCGCGCAGCGCGTCCGTGGTGGCTGTTGCGGCTGGCGCGGCGTGCAAGTGCGCCATCAGCACGACCTTGACGCGGGCGTCGTCCAAGAAGATGGGTGGCGTGTCTAGTTCGGCGGCGATGCGGACGTGGACGGCGTTGGGTATGGCGACCGTGGGATGGACGTCTCGCGCGGGCGCCATGGTCACGACGGCGGGGAGCCATTCGCTGGGGAGGACATCGGGCCCGGCGAGGACGGCCTTTGCTGGCGTCATGATTGCCCAGGCGGCGAACACGCCGCTCATGCGCGCGGTGATGTCATCGGGTACGTCGTCGAGTTTGGCGGTTGGGAAGCTCGACTCTGCGGTGGAACGGCCCGTGCCGCGACAGACTCGGCCGTCAAACTGGATGGGAAAGGGCTTCTCGGGCCCGTCGTCGGTACCTATAGGTTGCACGTCCGGCGACGGCATGGAAGCCGCCCCGTCGGGGAGTAAGGGCCCGTTGTGCTGCTGCCTGTGCTGCCGCCGCTTGTGCTGCTGCCAGCCGTGCATCACCATCGCACCGGCGACGCCCGTGTACTTCTTGACGACCTGCGCGCCCGCGGTGCTGGCGGCCTTGATGCCCATCTCCAGGGGCATGGTGCTCAGGCTCGCGCCGCGCACGATGGAGACGTCGGCCGAGGTGCTGGCGAGCCTGAAGACGGGACTGCTGCAGAGCATCTTCTTCCTTCTGGTGTCGTCGCCGTCGCCGTCGCCGGTGCAGAGCACGAGGCGGAAGTAGCCGTCGCTTGCGGACGCCGGAATCCGCAGCAGGTGCGTCTCCCGGGGAATGTGCTTCTTGAGCCGCCCGGATGCCTTGCTCGCGAAACGCGTCATGTCGCGCTGCATGGCACGCTCGTCTCTCTCGGGCACGTGCTGTGCCTGGGCTTCCGTCACGGGGTGTGACGTCGATCCAGTTGTCTCGCGGGCCTATGAGGGCCTTGAGAGACATGCCCATGTTGCCGGAGTAGCCCTTTTGCTGGAGAAAGATGGTGCGGTCGGTCGGGACGGGCTCGTCGGCCAGGATGGTGATGGAGACAGACGTCTTGGGTCCCTTGTACCACACTAGGCCGTTGGAGTGGCGGATGATGGTGTAGTGCTTGGTTGATTCTGCGGGCCGGCTGACGAGGCCGCTTGCCAGGAACTGCGCTTCCCCGAGCGCGGTTTTGAATCTCGACGGGGGTGGTGGTGCGACGACGTTGGGGGACGACAGGGCGGACGAGCTGCGCGTCCGCCGGACTTCATGAGGAGGCGGTGGAGGCGGTGGCAGGAGGAGGGAGTCGTCGAAGTGCGGATGAGGCTGGCCATGGTGGTGGTGGTGATGGTGGTGTTGGGGTTGGTGGAGTTGTTGGTTCTGCCCCATCGGCGATCCTCGACCATGTTCCATGCCGTGTTTCCAGCCCGCCCTTGAATGATGATGGCCAGGTCACCAACAAGTCAACGACAGCATCGCGTGTGTCCCTTGAGCCTGATGACTGGATGGTGGATGGATTGCAAAAGTCGAAAAAGGCAAGACCGCGTGGGCCGGACCGCGGAGCTAGACGCTGCCGTGCAAGGGGGGTCAGATCAGCCTAATGTGAAAGAAAAGGGGTCGGACTGCGCGCGCAAGAAGGTGTGTGATGCCTGACACTCATTTCGCTACTAACGTGTTTGTCCAAGACGCAGTTCTATTCCAACGACATTCCCGTGTCAGAGACCATCCGCCGCACTCTTGACCAGGTCCCAGCACTTCCTCATGCCCGTCCCCATCGACTCCTTCTCCACGTCGGCCGTCCACCTTACCGGCCGTCCAGCCACGGTGCCGGGTCCCTCGGCGTCAATGCCGCCCGGACTCACCAGTCGGAACATGTGCACGTGCATGGTGAGCTTTATGTGCGAGAACAGCCAGGGCACGCTGCCCAGTTCCCCCACATGCTCTACTTGCACGCTGCTGCCATGTTCTGATTTCACCGACGAACCCAGGATGCTGGCCGCGTGTGCCCTGGCCATCTCTTTGCGCTCCTTCTGGGAGCACTTCTTCTCTGGCTCGGATATGGATGTACTTGGAAACTCCCATAGCCCTGCGAGGAGACCCTTTTCCGGACGGCGCTGGATTAGGTAGTCACCATCATGGCGTCGAATGGCACAGACGACTTGTTCCTCGACCCGGACGGGCTTCTTGGCTGTCTTGATGGGGAACTTGCGGGCGTAGTTGGATATCGCCTCTTGGGCTTCGGCCTCGTGCCTTCGGTCTTTGTTTTTGACTGGTGGCCCTTTCGGAGGGTTGCCGGTGAAGGCAAAGGCTGCGAGGGTCGTTTGTTTGGGTCTTGCTTGCTTCTTTTTTTCTGGCTGCGCGTTGGCGTTTGTGTTCTTCTTCTCCCGCAGCGCCTGGAGCTCGGGATCGTGATCGACATCTTCCTCGAAGGGCTCGCAAATCGTGCATGCATCTTCCATGTCCGCTGCGTGGCCTGCCCCAATGGGCTGGCTCATCGCCTCTGCCTCGCCATACACCCGACACGACGCGCTGATGGGACAAGAGGCGCAATTGGGCTTCGGTGTACATATCGTGCTGCCCAACTCCATGAGGGCTTGACCCCATCTTCCTGGGCGGTTCGATACAGTAGAGTCTGCATCCTCTTCATCCTGTCCATCCCCGCCATCCCGCGACACGGCTTTGACGAGAGCATCCGCCGCTGCCCAGATGGCATCAATGACCTGCTTGTCCGTCTTGATGTTGCCATAGATTCCCAGCTGCCGGCTGAGCACTCGCAGCACGTTTCCGTCCACCATGGGAGCCGGCCGCCCAAAGACGATGGCAGAAATCGCACCAGCAGTGTATCTTCCCACGCCGGGAACCTTGGCCACGAGATCAGCAGTAGCTGACGGCAACAGTCCGTTCATCGCCTCATCCTGGACGACCATCTTTGCGGCCTCGTGTATCCGTGTTGCTCGACTGTAGTAGCCCAGTCCGCGCCACGCCGCAAGCACATCTTCCGCGTCCGCAGCAGCTAGGTCATGTATCGTCGGCCACTTGTCCATCCATCGTTTCCAATAGTCAATCACCACCACCACTCTTGTTTGCTGGAGCATGATCTCGCTGATCCACACTTCGTAGGCCCGGCGCGCCAGCTGTTCTCGAATCTGGACAGGATCGCTTTCAGGCAAAGGACTTGGATTGATCCAAGCCTTGCGCCACGGCATGGCGCGCGCCGTGCTGACCGAGTCAAACCATGATAGTAGAGATCGACGATGTTCGAGCCCGCGGTCTTTGCACAGGAGCAACGGCCGATGATAGGACAAGGAATGATGGCGGCCTGTGGAAGGTGCACAAGCATCTGGGTTTGTGACGGCTCCGGGCTCGAACAATGCGCTTGGAAGGGCGTTGTTTCTGCTGTTTCGAGCACTCGTCAATTTCCGCTTTTTGGTGGTTCGAATCTCGGCGTCGCTCGCGTCGCCGTCGTCGCCAAAGCTGTCGTCACTGCGATACGTTGCACGACCATGTCTAGATGCCGCCTTTGAAGACGACACCCTTGCTCCTCGCTTGATGGCCATTCTGGAGTGACGCGTCTGGCAGAGACAAGATGGACGGGTGCGCTCCAAGAAATTGAGGCATTGAGCCGCATTTTTTGCCATGAAACCGCGGCTTGCAACGCGTGGTTCGGCTGGCGCGTCTCGTCTGGGAGCCCCACCCATTTTCGCGGATTGAACAAGGGTCTGGATACCCTATTGGCATTGCTCGGTCGACGGCAGAATCCTGGTCAAGGCACAGTAACGACGATGGCCTCAGGTCTTTTTCTTCCTCCCCACCCAGTTCTCCAGTGTCTTCAGGCACATCGGCTTGATCTCGAGAGGCCTGATGGAGGCCCTTCCGGCAGTGACTGCACTATGGGGGCCACAAGCTGGGGGGAAATGGTGATACGCATGCAACTTGCTCCCTGCCTCGTCCATGCGTCGCACAGGTCCAGTCCAGCTCATCAAAACAAGACAAAAGATAGACAGTCCCGTGTTCCAAAAGTGGCAGAGACTGCCCTTCTGTTGCAGAAACCACCATCATGGCCATGCAAACGATGTTCTCGATGCCGCCGCCTACAATCGACCACCGGGCCTTTCACGCCGACAAGCATGAGCCACGGACCGGCAAGGGCGTACGAGGCGAGGTGACGGCCATCCAAGGCGACGCCCATTTCCATGAGACAGTTACAGCAGCGCCCTTGAATCCTTGGTCTCGGACGAGTTTCCAGCTGTACGCCATCTTGCTGGTAGCCGCTTTGAACGCAACTGCGTCCGGGTTCGACGGTGTATTTGGCTTGCCTGGCTTCTGAAAATATGAAACCCGGTTGTTGCTGACGGAAAGGCACAGGCAATATTCAGCTCCATCAATGCCATGGACCAGTACAAGGCATATTTCCACCATATTGAGCTTGGCTCCAGCACTGGCATGTTTGTACCGCCCGTAATCTTGATGCGGCTAACGTTGCCCTCGGCTGATTCTTCTCTTCAAGTATATTCATGATATACACCATAGGAAATATGACTGGCTCCCTTCTCACCGGTCCTGTTTGCGACCATTACGGGCGTCGAGTCGGTATGATGAGTGCATGCGTGCTGATCATGATTGGAGCTGCTGTCCAAACGGCAGCTCAAGATGACTCGTACCTCCTTGGAGGTCGATTCGTTCTCGGAATCGGTGTCTCTATTGGCACCTCGGCGGCTCCTACCTATGCGCTGGAACTCGCGCCCCCTCAGTGGCGCGCTCGCGTCGTTGGCTACTACAACACATGTACGAGCTCTCGAATCGCGCCGCCGTCTGCTGTCAAATGCTAAAGAGTTGAGCAGTCTTCTACACAGGCTCCGTCTTGGCAACTGGCGTAGCTTATGCCGCGAGCAAGAACAGCACTGAGCTCGCCTTTCGTCTGCCGCTCGGCCTGCAGCTCATTCCGCCCATCTTCATCCTGAGTGGTGTCCTCTTCATACCTGAATCTCCCAGGTGGCTTACAATGAAGGGCAAGAGAGACAAGGCAGCCGAGATTCTGGCCAGATATCACGGCGGAGGGGACCCCAACCACCCCGTGGTCAGGCTCGAGGTCAAGGAGTTTGAGCAGAGTATTGAGCTGCAAAAGTCATCCAACGTGTGGAACTACTGGGCGCTCCTTAGCACACGCAATGCTCGATGGCGATTTGCCATGATGGCGTGCATGTCGGTCTTTGCCCAGCTTTCGGGCAATTCAGTCTGGACGTACTACCTTCCTTCCATGTACAGACTGGTTGGGATTGAGACGACGGAAAAGCGCCTTCTTCTCACCTTCATCAACTCCGTTGTCTCATGCGCCGGCGCGGTGGCGGGCTCCGCGACGAACGACAGAATCGGCCGGCGAACGAAGCTATGGGTTGGCAGTTTGGTTCTCGCAGGTCTTTTCGCTGGTGTCACGGGCTTTTCTAGCCTTTTTGAGCGCAAGACCAAGAACGTGGGCGCTGCATTCTCCAACGGAGGCGTTGCTTTCGTAAGTTCTTTGTCAATGGACAATGCAGGCCATGACATGTTTCTCATCAGATACACAGATCTTTCTGTTCGGTTGCGCTTACTCGTTTGTCTATACTCCGTTGACGGCGACATATTGCGCCGAAGTTCTAGATACAGCAAACCGTGCCAAGGGCATGGGCGTCGTGAGTTTTGCCGAACAATTTCTCTTTTTGTTCACATTGTGAGACTTGTCGCAGAGAAGCTCACTTGTCCCAGCATGTCATCTTGTCCAACTGCGCCAATCTCTACAACACTTACGTGACGGCCGTTGCCCTCGACGCGATTGACTGGCGCTATTATCTCATCTTTGTCGGCTTGAACATCATGTACGGCGCTGTATGGTTTGTGTTTGGCGTTGAGACTCGGGGACGAACTCTTGAGGAGATGGATGATGTATTTAATGCCAGGTTCCCGCCTCAGGCCGCGCTAAAGAAGACGGTCATGGTGAGACAAGGTGATGGACATTTGCAAGGTATGGACAGAAGAGATGAAGAAGACAGGGCTATATAAGGCTGTCAAGACGGCATGATGCATATGCACTTGACCGATGGTCGATCGATTTCATATTTACAAGAAATGAATCATCCTCTTCCAGGCTCTTCCTTCATGTACATCTGTTTGGGGAAAAGCGGGGGGGGGGGGTGTATGTTGGTTGCAATACTCCATGTTGCGCTCAGCATTGAGCAATGATGGAATTAGCAAACAGGGCATAGTTCTCTGCATTGTTCAGCGAATCCTCCGTATCCAGTCTCATGATGTTGCGATACCCGTATGCCAGGTCCTCCGTGTTGGCCACGTCGGCCAGGTGCGTCATCTCATGTATAGTAGTAGTGGCCTGATCCAGGGCATGGCACCGACGCGACAAGCTCGGGAGCGTCCGGAAGAACGAGTCGCAGTACACTTGGTAGTTGTCGTCCGGGACGCTATAGGCCAGGACACCGGCGGAGCAGCCGCCCTCGATGTCGGTGCAGAAGAACCTGCTCGCGCCCCTCTTGCCAGCGGCGCACTCGACCGCCACCCGGTTGAAGACGGACGCGACGATGTTCTTGGTGTTGAGGCTGCCGTCCTTGAAGTACTCCCTGACCTTGGCGTTGTTCATCTGGGCAGCGGCCCGCGAGAGGGCGGCCACCCGGGCGCAGTTGAAGAGGGCCCTGTTGGCGACGTTGCGCTTGAAGTTTGTGCAGTCGCTCTGCACGATCGAGCGCTTGTCCTTGCGCGCGCCGAGGGAGGTCTTGAGGACCGAGGCCGCCTGGGCGCCGTCGACGGAGGCGCTGACGTTGTTGGACGTGTAGGCCACGGAGCCGACTACCTGGTTGTCGTGCTGGTTGGCGAACTGCAGCACGCCCCTGGAGTGGATGTTGAAGGTGCCGCCCGAGGAGAGGTCGTGCACCTGGCCGACGTTGAAGACGACCTCGACGGACTTGCCGGCGGGGATGTGCTCAAAGGCGGAGTCGTCGAGGTTTTCCGTCGAGATTCGCTGTCGGATGCCCTGGAATTGAACCTTGTTTCCTGAATGATTCATCTGTATCAACATGACTTCCATTTTTCTTTCTCTCTTTCTTAGACGTGTGATGTGTTATACTTACCATCGGGGCCAATGACATGAGCCTTTTGAATGGCCGCCTTGTCGAGAATGGTGCCCGTCTTGAACACCTTGAGGTTCTCCTTGCCGTTGTTGGTGATGGTTGCTTTGACGGCCGAGTTGCCTGCCATTTCGAGCTTGACATCAAGGGGTGTTGGTGCCTCGGGCGCGGCCGCCGCAAGGCAAAGAAGAGCTGCGAAGCTGGTGATGAACTTCATGATTTCTTTTCGTTTCTTTTCTTCTTCTTCTTTCTGCTTGTTCTGATAATATCGGGGGCTCTTCAAAAGGCATGGGAACTGAGATGACGGCAGCTACTTATACTTTTTGCATTTGCTCTCGGGACATGGATGAGTAAAGGATACGAGTGCCTGCTAGGTTTGTGTCTTCATTGTCTGGGCCTGAAAAAAGAAAAAAGTCTCTGTATGGGCGACGGCGAGTCCGGCCCGGCATGATTTGCCTGACCTGGAACGATGATACAGTGCGCGCTTCCTGTGTCTGGAATTCGCGATGGGTGCTGCCGGTAGGCATCTGCTACTCGCTGCCAATTTGATGTTTTGCCAAGGAAGGCGCAATGCTTAGGAGGGCGGCCATGGGGTGTGATCCTGCGATTGTAGGGGAGCAAGTCTTTGCTTGATGGTGTCTAGATAAAGGTTGGCGCAGTCGGACCATGAGCTAATCGAGCTGATGACTTTCGTGTGATCATTCTTGGATTTTCTTGGAGGAAGAAGGAATGCTACTTGCAGGATGGTTGTAAGGATTGTGGCAAGGAAACCTATTTGGAGTAGTGTAAGTGCGTGCCCATGGTGGCTACAGTTGCACATTTTTGCCGACCAGTCGTTGGTTCCCCTCATGACCAGCGAACGACACGTTCGTGGTGAAGGATAAATCTTGGAGATGTTGCAAAAAGGACATTTCTGAAGATTGTATTGTATTATAGAAGCGCAGAATAAACATCTGGCTCGGACTGCCTCCCACACCCATGCCGCTGGGCCATATATCTGAGTAAGTGGACATATACTCGGACGACATAGGAAGGATTGGGCGACCCGTGATTCGGCGCGGTAGCTCCTTGAGGACTATGTATGCCGGCCATATTTTTCCTTGGGATTTCGGCTGGGCCGAAAATGCTGTGCCCTTTCCTTTTTCCCTTGGCAAGTTTCGTTCCGACTTGGCAGTTGAGCCTTTTCAAAGCATTCGATCCAGTAGGCAAGCGGGTTTGTGACTGTTATCGGCCATCTGTTACCGTTTGGGGCAGCATCTTCCGGTATCAGCTGTTCAGCGCGATGTTGTTGCATGCATTTGCATTTTGCCGGACTGCAACGCGTGGCATGAAAGGAGGGGGTTGGATCGTGGCCTATTTGTCGTGGCCTATTTGTCGTGGCCCATTTGTCGTGGCCCATTTGTCGTGGCCCATTTGTCGTGGCTTGAGTAGGAGAAATCCAGCAGCAAGCCTTTTTTTTCCCCACAGTTCTTCACCCCCCAGCATGGTGCCTGGTGATACATTATTTCTCTCTCTGTGCTTTGACCGCCGTGTTGCCACAGTCTAATCTTTTTCACTCGATTCAGGGCGCCGATGCTGCTATCCAGATCTTCATGGACGCTGTTATGCTGCTTGCTATGCTTTCCGCTGCTCCGCTAAGATAGACAGGACGGTATCCCAAGAGAAATTGACATGAAGAGATGCTTTTGTGTAGGTAGCATACGAGAAGCCAGACAACTGGCCGTACATCACCCCGTCTCCCAGGACTTACCATTTCCCCACAATCTTGTGAATCTGCTGCACATACCAAAACTGCAGCCTCAAGTTAGCACTGCCTCCCTCAACGAGGCTGGACGATACAACGACCTCTCCGATCGAGGAGAATGAGAGCTTACCGTCTCGGCTGCGCCGGTGATCGATCTCATGCCGAGCAGGCGGCCCAGCCACGATGGGGCGACGGCTTTCGCATACAGAATGGCGTCGTCATCCGCAATCTCCTTGTTGAAAATGGTATTCTTCGGTAACCAGGGATTGAGCGCGGCGGGCCGGCCTATGCCAATTATGTCGCAGCCGCCATCACGAATCGCGGCTTCCATGCCCTTGCGCGTGCGGAAGCCACCAGTCACCATGAGCGGGACGCCCTTGAATCGATCACGGATGGCGTGTGCGAATTCGAGAAAGAAGGCTTCACGGGCCAACGTCTTTGCTGATGCTTTTGCGCTGCTTTGCCCCGTCATCATCTGAGATTTTTTTTGTTTTTCGTCTATCTGTCAGCGATTGCGTTCCAGGGGTTCTCGGGTCGTTCTCAAACTCTCCTGAAATTCGGTGTCCTTACCACGAAATTTTCGTAGGAGCCCCCGCTGATTTCCAAAAAGTCGATACCAGCGGCAACAATATCGGCCAGCTGTTCAATGCAGTCGTCCAGTTCGTTTGCGCTCTGGTGGTCCACGCTGTTGAGCTTGATGCCGACGCAGAACACCCGGGGCACCACTTTCCGTACTGCTTGCAGAATGTCAACCACTATCTTGGCGCGCTTCTTGGGACTGCCGCCGTATTCATCGGTTCGACGATTTGTCTTGGCGCTCAGGAATTGCGCGAGCAGGTATCCGTGGGCAGCGTGTATCTGAACTCCGGAAAAGCCGGCCTCGTGGCAGAGCTGGGCTGCTTCGGTGAAACGGCGAATTACGTGCTGGATGTCGGCGGCCGTCATCTCTCGCGGGGTGCCGAATACAAGGCGGCTGACCGACTTGGCGATGAGGCCGTCGCCCAGGTTGACCGGAACTGGGCTGGGCGCCATTGTCTTGCCGAAAAGTCCATGCGTGCCGGCGCCGGGCAAGCTCTGCCTGCCTGGGTGGTTCAACTGCACGATTGTCTTGCCGCCTTGTCCGTTGGCGGACTTTGCCCATCTCTTCCAAGCATCCAGCAGCTCTAGCCGTGGGATATTGGGATTGGCGCAGGTGTCCTTTGGATGTCCCAAGTATTCTATGTCGACCTGAACGTTGCCCGTCAAAATCAAGCCCCAGTCGCCATCGGCCCAGGTTGCGTATGTCTCGATCATTTTCTCGTGGGGCAAGTGTGCTTTGTCGCTCCATAGCTCTGCCATGGCCGCTTTGGCGAGACGATTGGGAATCGTGAGGCCACACGGGAGCGTCAGAGGCTCTGCGATATTGAGATGCATTGTTGTGTCAGTCTTTGAGTGAATATCGATACACTGAGCAAAGTGGTTTCGAGTCGATCTCCGGTAGTATCAGAACTTGAACAGGGCTGAAACCGCGTCTTGGGCAAACCAAGCTGCCTAGGTTTTGTGCCGTGGGTAAACAAAGCCAGAACCCTGTGTATAGAGGGGGGTAGGAATTAGCCTGAATATCCTCATCCGGGCATAACGGTGGATACTGCTCCGATGAGTGACAATTCTACCGATCCGAATATCAATCGCTCAAGCGGCCGTTGGTTGTGTCTTTTGGAGCAGGCGAGCAATTCGCCGCGTTGCAGTTTCGATTTGACATCGGCTCGTGACAAGAGGGGTTTCCCCTGGGAAACAGGTGGCGGCTCGACTAAGCCCATCTCCGCCTAGCCAAGTGTGAGGCTAGCCACTCTGCCATGCCGTACTGAGTTGCGCCCATTGATGGCGTGAGAGAGAAAGAGTGGCGGCACCCCGCGTTACACGAACAAAACGCGTGGCTCGCGTTGTGGTGCGTGGTGCGCCGTGGCACGGCGGAAGCGGCCGCTCACACCCGGTGGCGATTTTTGAAGGGCGGGGTTATTAAGCATCCACCCTGTGGCTGACTGTGGCTGCAGACATTCGTTACCGGCGTTCTAAGGCAATTTCACACATCAACCACATAGTTATTATCTACAGCTACTGAAAGCAGAGAAGTCTGCTGATTTAAAGGTCCTGACAAAGGTCTTGACGAAGGTCTCTGACGAAGGTCTTGATAAAAAAGGCCCTGATTCACGAAGGGTTTGATGGAGGTTCTAATGCTCCGAAAACGGACGCTGCGGCTCTCCAGCCACAGGGTGGATGCTTGATACGCTTGGCTGGATGCTTGATAAATGCACCTGATGACTCGTGAGTAAAGACCGTTTAGGGCGTGCCTATCAAGCACCCAACCAGGCGGTGAGACTTCGGCGTTTGCGACTTCACAAGTAGACTCCCAAACGAAATCGTACCACCTTTTCCTACCTTCAACCTTTCCCATACGAGGAGACGCACATTGGGTCCATTTTCACGAGCGGCACAGCACCGCAGAACTTCGCAAAGACCACGGATGGACTTGGCGTGCAGATCATAATTGACCAACACGGCATTCTGTGTGACACAGGCGCGCACTTTTTTGTCGCATCGGCTGCAAGGTTGTCACCCACGGGCCACATGCATGCATGTTGTCATCTGATTACCTAGCAACAGAATAAATCGCGCTGCTGAAACATGCGTAGTAGGCCATTCCTTCGTTGATCGGAGCACGGCCCGTTCCAAGAGACGTGCATGAGTAGATTGGTGTGGAAAAAAGGCTCAGGGAAAAGAGAAAAGATTGTTTGACGGCATCAGCTGGCCCGCGCGACCCTCGTCGTACATACAGCAAGACATGGCAGGAAAAACGCGAAGCCTATCAGGAATGAGCGCGGGATGGGTGGCATGCAACAGAGAGAGACCTTTCGAGTAATGTGTTAGCCATGCCGTTCTCCGTTCTAACGCGTCGCCAATCCTAGTGTTGGTCCTGGCATGACTGTCCGTGGATCAGACCTTTTAGCGATTCAATTCAATGTGGCAGCTGCGAGGATATCGCAGGTCGAGCATCTGCTGCACATTTGATAGCACTCCGCGCTTCGTCATCCTTCCCTCTCTAACCTCGCCTCGTCACGTTTCGTGCAAGCCAGCGTTCATCATTCGAAATCATGGCTCCCCTGACACCTGCTATGGCCAATGCTCGAAAAGAAAAGGACTGCCATGTTATCACCCACGAGCGCAAATACTACCACCTCGAGGGCGCATTCTCAAGCGCAGCCTTCGTCCATCTGAATGGCTATATCACCCTTTCGACGGCAGACTGTGCATACCTCCATTCGGCAACGAGCGCTTATTGAACGAGGCTGCGACAATGCGGTTCATTGCTGAGAAGACTAATATTCCCGTTCCAAAGCTCTATGGCTGCTTCGAGGACGACGATGCTATTTACCTCATCACCGAGAAAGTTGAGGGGGAGCGGTTGGCCGACCTCACCCCAGAGCAACGCAAAGCTGTCGAACCGGAAATAGAGGGCTACTTGGAGACTCTGAGGAGCCTCAAGTCTGACATTTGGGGTGGGCCTTCTGGAATTGTAAGCTCTCGTTGCCTCTCCATGCTTACATGTTAACAATTTGGGTATAGGTCGTTCCACCATATCGAGTCATGGCGAAAATCAAACGTATGCAATGGGAGATGAAGCCTAGAGCGTCCAAGGATCTCGTCTTCTGCCACAACGACTTGTCTGCGCAGAATATTATTGTTGATCCAGAGACATTGAAAATCAAGGCCATCATTGACTGGGAGTACGCTGGGTTTTATCCAAGGGAGTTTGAAGGCATGTACTTCCGGCGCCCTGGGCCATCGGCTGCCATTGGCGATGAACATGACGATGCGGCTGATCTGGTCAACATAATGTGTGAAAATGAGACGCGAAATAGTTGAAGTATTCCACGTGCTACAATATCGAGAACGTAATAAGAGAGCTAAATTGGGGCTACTTTGCTCAGCCTGGATGCATTCAACACCCAACCTGTGGCTTGAGGGGCGCAGCTTTCGTCATTAGGATCTTTAGACTGTGTTAGGATTAGAAATGCTATTTACTGCACTTACCAGACTACTACTTGCCACGAAATCAAGCTATTTGCACAACCTGGAACATCAACTCCTCTAGCAAGATGGCAAGATGTGCTAATTAATGACATTTCACTCTTTGCGAAGGCTGTAAATGGCTCCACAATCGATGTCCCTCGTCAGTCTCGCCACAAAGCTGGATGCCGATTACTCTAGATTGTGAGCTCATGAAAAGTGCTTTGTTGCGGGGTTATGGGTCTTTTGAACTCGGAAAGGGCCTCCACTACGGTGTCATTCTTGAAGTTGTGGAATCATTACTAATTGTGTGACAAGCAACAAAGTCACAACTGCAGTGATGTTCTAGCAAAGAAGAACGTGGCCAGTTACGGACATAGTCTAACACCGGAAGCTTCGGCTCTTGGGCTTCAGGTCATATGCTCTATCAACAGGCCCTTAATCAAACCTTGGGTACATCTCTGCGGCAAAATTTCCCGACCAGTCCAGCAACCATTTCCCCCAAACCAATGCCTGTGAAGTGGTAGCTGATGACAAGTCGAGCTTTGAGATATGTCAGCCCAGTCATACTACATTGACACTGCAGAAATCTTACCTTGATTTCCATATGTTTTGCGTTTGGGGATATCGATAGGCTGCGTGGTGGTGCTGCCGGTGGTGTTGGTGGTGTTGGTGGTGTTGGTGGTGTTGGTGGTGTTGGTGGTGTTGGTGGTGTTGGTGTCGTTGGTGCTGCTACTTTCGGGGGCTGGGGTCTCTTCTTTTTTGACGTGTACAGTCACGAAGGGACATTCCCCCTGGGAGTCGGAGTACAAAGTTTTGCAATTTTCGCAACGAATGATTTCAGAGGGTCGCATGGTGATGATTGACTGTGGTCTGTTGAGGTTTTGACAGGGGATTTCTGGTTTCTGAGATAGTGTGCAAAATGTAGATGCTGAAGTGTTGGACATTGTGAGAACAAAATGCTGGGGGAATGCATCTCTTTATACTTTGACAACACCTCAAAATATCTACCTCGCCATGCCTTTAGCATGAGATACATGATGAGGCAGCGATCAACATGCAACTTGCGGCGTTTACAGGAGATCTAACCGCCGTTGCCTGGGCCAAAGAATGCCTTGACTCCGCGATCGACTGTGGTGACTCAACTGCTTGCAAATTCCAACACCAACGCACTCCCTAGACGTGCATATTCCTCTGGACAGCACAACTATGCATGCGGCATATGCAATACTCGACAAATCCGTCCAAAAAGTTGCCAACGCAACGATATACATGGCCACTCAGTTTCCTCTTCTCCCACCCCTGCCGTCACGTATCCGTGCAGAGAGTAAACCAGGAAGCGTTGAAATGAGGTCAATATCTCACCCGCAGTTCACGCTGGTGTTTCGTACAGCTGTCATGAAAATGATGGGGCGCTGTACGTGATCAGAAGTATCAAACCAATTCCAGGGTTGCATTGAGACGTGTTGAAATCATGATCCACTCCAGGCAACAGCATCATTCACGTCCGGTATGCCTTTCTGACAGAGCTGCCGTTATATCAGGCGATATTGCGGCTTCTATTTCCGTCAATTTGCTTCATCACGAGGTAGTATGGTCTTATTGATTCAATGTCGGTACGAGCTGTGAAGGCCATTCTCACGAACATCGTCATGTAGGTAGCAACCAAGACGGAGATCAACCCATGCCATCGGCCCGACGAAGAAGCAGCCATTGAACAAGTGTAAACCGCCTCAGTCAGAGAGTCACAGGGTGGAAACATCGGGGAAGCTCACCGTTGACGCTAAACCTGCGCACCTCAGGTAAAGGTACCTTATCACAGGAGGACCAGCCAATTTTCATCTTCCAATGAGTTCTCATCTCTCGAAGTTACCGCCCCTCTTCGTGCATCTGTAACCATTCTTATCATGACACGGGAAGATATGGAAGCTCAGAAATAGTACCACAGCTGATCAGGCCCTTGTTTAATGCCTCATGTGCAATCAGATCTGTACCATATCCTTGCTCGCCTACGTCATGCCTCCACTGCTTCTTTATCTGCCCCAAAAGACCAGGTTTGACATACACATCAAGCGCCGTCCCAGCCATAGCCTTTGCCACCCTCAAGGCTCTGTCAAACGCCCCCCTAGTCCCGGCCGCCTTCTCAAAATCAGGGCTGTGTGGCTGT
The DNA here is from genome assembly GCA_018360365.1 of Claviceps citrina. Classification (NCBI taxonomy): domain Eukaryota; kingdom Fungi; phylum Ascomycota; class Sordariomycetes; order Hypocreales; family Clavicipitaceae; genus Claviceps; species Claviceps citrina. Next base: position 5,556 of record SRQA01000031.1, on the reverse strand, counting down.
CCACCTTCCGCACCCGGGGGAATCGCAAAGCTGACGTTCATGCTCGGCAAGGCGTAGCTCAGATTTCCTTGGTCTGTACTTGCCTTGACCCATGTAGGCTCGTCCTGTGGCGGTAGGGGCGGGCAAGGAGGGTTGGGCAAGTCTTCCCAATGCCGTCTGTAGGACGCCGCGAGAAGGCGATTCGGAAGATGATCCATGTAGCCGGGTCTTACCTTGATCAGAAGCGTTGCCCCCGTAGCTTCGGCCCCGGCCCGAAAACAGGCCTCGACTTTGCGCTGCAGCTCCTTCAGGCGGGAGGCGGACGCGGCGCGGAGCACGGCCACGCCTGCGGCATGCTCGTGGATGACATTTGGCTTGTTGCCGCCATGCGTGATTTGCAAGCCGATGACATCGTCGGGTCTCGTCTGCTGTCGCAATGCCGAGATGGCGCTGTAGGCAATGACCAGGGCGTCGAGCGCATTGATCCCCAACCAGGGGCTCTGGGCCGCGTGTGCCGCACGCCCGTGGTACGAAACGTCGAGGTGCGTGAATGCTGTTGTTCGAACGAGGGGACTGTTGTGCAGGATACCCGGGTGCGAGATGAGCGAGATGTCGACGTTTCGGTATGCGCCGGCCTCGAGACATTTTATCTTGCCACCGCCGCCTTCTTCGGCCGGTGTGCCGATTATCACGATCTTACCCGGGAGGTGGCGGCGGCGGATCATTTCGGCAGCGGCAAGGCCCGCCGCTAGCGAGACCACGGCAATTAGATTGTGCCCACAGGCGTGGCCCAGATTTGGAAGTGCATCTAGGGTGTCTGTTTAGTGTCTGCGGGGAAGGCTCAATCTGAGAGGGGTTGTTTGACACTGTCGTTTGATGGACCAACTCGCTTGGTCACTTACCCATTTCCGCATTGAACGAGACGGCAGGACCCGGCACGCCGCTGTCGAAGACGGCCACCCACGCTGTTTCCATCCCGAACGCCGAGCAAGTGACTTGCCAGCCCCGCTGAGCCTTCAAAAAATTGGTCAGGGCATCATGAGCTCTGTGCTCATGATACGCAAGCTCGGGGTTGGCGTGAAGGAAGCAGTTCAGCGGCCACAGTGAAGCGCTTAGCCGTTGAATAAAAGAGTCAATTTCGCGCAGGAGCTCGTCTGTCCCGGATGACTCTTGTTCAGCAGAAGCCGGTCTAGGCACGAGAACGAAGTCGTCATCCATGTTGTTTTGCGAGGAACTGCTCGAAAGGATCCTGTGCCGCAGGCCAGTGATGGGCAATGACGAATACTTCGAGAAGAAAATAGACTGTCCAATGCCAAACGCACTCCCTTCAAGCTGAGTCAGCGGGTCTGCTTTCTTGTACAGGTCACAATGAGGGATAAATCGGTAGACTCCCCCCTTCACGTCTTTCAAAGCAGCTACTGCGACCATCTGGAAGCTGAGGCAGTGCAAATCAACCTGACTCGGCACAACTAGGGAAGAGCGTCGAGCGAGAGGCATAAGACATGCACATTCATCCCAAACATGACGTGGTAACCACTCTGAATTACTGGGACGATCCGGGTGACGGCTCCAAGCCAACGCCCATCTTCATCGGCAACGGCAGAATCAGCAACAAAAGGCCACACAAAGCTTGGGAGGTTTCCATTTCCGACGTCAGCGGCGACGAGGACCAGTACACGCTCGATTGCCACGGGTTCCAATACTGCCACCATCAGAGCCGTGAGAGGTCCTTCACCAGCGACGACCAGATTCGGGACGAGTACTATCCAGAGTGCGGGCAACTTGTCAAGGATGTCACGGGCGCGCGGGCCGTCAAAGTCTTCAACCACAAGGTGCGTCGCGGCCCGACCCAGTGGCATCACCTTGGCTTGCAGAACCTCGCCAATCGGGGGCCCGTCACCCGGACACATGTCGACCAGTCGTATGACGGGGCGGCGCGGCGGCTGCGCTGGGAATGTCCCGACGAGGCCGACGAGCTGGCCCGGCGGCGGTATCAGATCATCAATGTTTGGCGGCCGATCCAGCCCGTTCACAAAGACCCCATTGCCGTGGCTGATGCTCGGTCTGTTGCCGACGCCGATCTTGTCGGTGCCGAGATGGTCGAGGATGGTTTTGTGGGCGAATCGTGGGTTGTCCGCCACAGTGCGGCCCACCGCTGGTATTTCAAGCACGGCATGACGCCTGGCGATGTGCTGCTCATCAAGTGCTTCGACTCCGACACGACCGTGGCCCGCCGATCGCTGCATTCCGCGTTCGAAGACCCCGCATACAAGGTGTGTGACTCTCGGCAGAGCATTGAGGTGAGGTGCTTGGTCTTCTACTAGATTCGTACTCCCAAGGAGCAACAGGAGCAGGAAGTGGCGCTCAGCCACCCCCGCTTCGGAGGTTACGTTCTGGATGCGGGGTTTGACTGAAATTACCTGAGGCGCATGGAATGATGAGATGTGCGGGATGCGTAGGTGGTATATGAAGCGGGTGCTGTATCTCAAGTATATAAAGCCAAGGAGCTGGCTGCTCAACTGCTGCTTGGGACGCTCTGCCTTGCAGAATAGGACCAAAATCGTCAAGCTATCTTTCAGTTTTGTCTCGGCCAGTCTTTGTCACATTGCAGCATCCCCTCTTCTCATCTTCAATTGTGATATAGAACTCTAGAAGGAAAACATACCATGGCTCCCGCTGTTGACCCCCCACGAACCGTCGATTGGATGGGCAAGAAGGTGCCTGTTTGGTCCATGCAGACCATCAACTACGGGCTCTTGCTTTCCCAGGATCCCGGCGAGGTCGACAAGGTAGTCGACGCCTGCTTGGAGGACGGCTACTTCTACCTCGATCTGAATGGCATTGACGGCCGCCGCATGCTTGCCGACCAGCAGGAGACGCTCAAACTGATGAAGCGCTTCTTTGATGCCCCCATCGAGGCCAAGAACGAGTTTGGGCTGATTTCCTCGCACCTGGGGTTCGTGATTCGTCTCCTTCTTGCAAACAAGTCGGGCCATCCTTGATAACATTTCACGGGGTCTAGATACGAGCCCGTCGGGAGCCGCACTGGCGTCGCGGCTGGCACCAAGGATGGGTACGAGATGCTCAAAGTGTCGCGAGACGAGATCCAGCGAGACAGCCCCAAGATACCTGCTCCGGTGAAGAACAGCGGCGACCTGCAGATCCTCGAGAACGCCATCGGTAGCTGCAATACTGTCACCAAGGTCATCCTGTCGGCCCTCTCGACCGGTCTCCATCTGACTGGTGCCGGGCGGTTCGAAAATTCGCACCGCAACGAGAGACCGTCTACCACTACTGTCAGTGCCCTCTCTGTCTGAATCCTGTACCATCGATGAAGATCAAGTCTTCGACCAGCAATGCCTGGCATGCGTTTCGTCCACTGACCACTCGCCGCCACTGTACCAGTTATCCATGATGCACTACCTTCCATCCGAGCTCGCCGGCGAAAACCGCATCGGACACCAGAAACACACCGACATCAGCACTCTCACACTTCTCTTCAGCGAGCAATGGGGCTTGCAGATTCGCCCGCCCGGTCCCTGCGGTGCGCGCGAAATGGGCTTCGTGGCACCCAAGCCAGGTTGCGCGTTCGTGCATGTGGGCGACTCCCTGCGATTTGCCAGTGGCATGAAGTTCCAGAGCTGTATCCATCGTGTTGTGCCTTTCGATCCGACTGAGCACCGTTACTCCATCGCGTACTTCCTGCGCGCTGCGGACGATACCATGTTTGTGGACTCGGAGGGCCGCGCCATTACCGCCGGACAGTGGCACGACGAGAAGTTCAAGGCCTTTACCGACCCGGAGCTTTGGCAGGCTATGGCGCCCAAGTCGATGATCTTGGGGGGGATGAAAGAGGATGGGGAGGATGAAGCAATCCGACCTATGCAGGATCTGGACGCGGCCACTGTCAGTGCTGTGTCGGCGCAAGCTTAGTTGACAATGACAAACACTGCGTCAAGATTGGATTTAGCACTGGTTGACAAGATGAACACGGCGTAGATCTAGGTGTCCAGGCTTATCTTGCAGTAGTGAAAGAATGGCACACTTGCAAGCTGAATGAGCAAGAAGATGGTGAAGAGTGGAATAAATACAAAAGCATATGCGTTGCTAAATAGTGCTTGAGTGTGCGTTTGTGAGAACTTGATTAGCCAGGCTTTTTACATCGTGGACATAAGAAAGGTAGGCTCTAACTGATACAAAGGTGTTTGAAAAGACCCGGGGGTCCAATACACCCGTGATAGCATCCAATTTTTGACGGCGAGAAAGGTTGGACCTGAGATTTGGCGGAAACCCCCGGTACTTCCCTCGCCGTATCGAGTGACCGCGGGCGAAACGGCTTGATTCCCCTGTCAAGTCGGGTTGGGAAAGGACGAAGGCCAAAGCTCTTCGGGGATCGGCGTATTGTTTTCCTGATTTAATCGGGCTCCGTGCATTGATGTCCTCGCAACTTATTCCGCAGTTGCCACTTTTCTAGGTGGGTGCCCTCATTTGCCGGTGCGTGATATTTTGCCCCTGGCCGCCGACAATGCAACATGGACATGGATGATGGGGACATGTGAAGTGGATGAAGCAGGGCCACGACGGGTCGCACAGTGTGAGCACATGTGATTTCAAGACAATTTGTATCGGCGGTAACGGGGCCCGTCCATCAACACGAAAAAATGTGCCTTTGTGCCTGGCAGAGACCTCGGCTAGTCACAGCCGAGACGTACATGAAAAACCTCACGGTCATGGTTCCCCTTCCGTGCTGCCGGTCAAAGCGACACTCACGTCTGATGGCGTGGAAGATCCATGGGATGATCGACGACGAGGCAGCTCAGGTCAGAAGAATTCCCGCAACGGCAATGGTCCTCACTGCCGCGTTGATCAATCATTGGTATGTATTTAAGGTCGAGTCGCACCAGTGTCAACACAATCCCAAGTTCCACCATCGACTCGACCGCCTACAAGCTTACCACACTCTTTTGCCCAATTCTTTTTATCATGAAGTTCTCCGCTGTTTTGGTCTGCCTCGCCTCCCAGGCCTTGGCTCAAACTTCGTCACCGGTGTCGAGGCGGGATCTGAGCACCGTGTCTGGTGTCTTGGACAGCATCAAGTCTGAGATCCAGAAACTAGATGCGGCCGTCAAGGCTGGAGGCACGGATCCCGAGCCACTGCTCAAAGCCTCCAACGCCCTCATCCAGTCCATCAAGGACGGCAAGACCAAGGCCGATGGCAGCGGCGAACTCACTCTCACCGACGCTGTGCAGCTAACGCAGCCCGTACAAGACATGGCAAAGCTCAGCCAAGATCTCGTCGACAACCTCACGGCGATGCGAAGCACCATCGAGAAATTGGGCTACTGCGGCGCTGTCCGCACGGAGACGACGAGCATCAACGAAGGATCCCAGGCTCTCATGAAAGCAATCGTCGGCAAGGTCCCCGAGGAGGCTCGCGACATTGCCGGCCAGATGACTGGGCCGCTGGTCAAGACGCTGCAGCAGGTACAGGACGAATTCTCGGAACAGAACTGCAAGGACAACGCGGCCGCCAAGCCCGCAGGCGGCGCCAAGGGCGGCAACGCGGCCCCCTCGGCC